>PVKS010008748.1:0-66965 GCA_004027875.1 Aplodontia rufa
GGGTGGGGAATGAGGATATGAACCCCAAAGAACCCTTGGATCACAGTTTCTGCAGGTCAGGGATGCTGTGGACCCATCTGTGTGAGAAGTTAGAGGCTGGCTGGAGCCGGAGGGCAGGGAGCTGGAAAACACCTAGCGGTCTTGCTCTCCACGGCACCACATCAGAGCCTGGCCTCTGACGCCCCAACCAACCTGTGCCAACCTGTGCCGAATGCTCAGAAAGGTAGAATCTGAGGGACCAGCTACTTTCTTTTCTACTTTTGTCCAGTCCAAGGTTGCATTCTGATTGGTCACCAAGAAGTCATTCTCAGACAATGTCACAGCCCAAAAAGTGAGGCTCGGCTGCCACTGACACCCTGGCCCTACAAGAATCCTTGTATTCCTAGAATACATATCTTAGAGGAACAAATCACTTTCCAGGACATTTTTGAGGCTGTCAGAACAGACCCTGCTTGGTGAGTACATTCTCAGGGGGTGACCACACCTAATTCTAGAAAGCTGGGCCACTAAGCAGCTCCAGAGGTCAAGGTCCAGCCATCAGCTCCGGATGGCCAGAAGATTCACTGAATCCCCCACTCATAACCTTACCTCTTTACTCCTGACTGCCCCTGTCACTGTTCTCCGATCTGGATTCCTCTCCCCATCTCCCATGTCTCCTGAATGTGTATTCAGCTGCTTAAAGCATCGCCCAGGCCAGCAGACGGTCTGACTCAGGCTGGCTGAACCCTCGCTCCATCTCCAAATATCCACAGACCAGAGCTTAGCCTAAGCTCCTTCACACATGGGATTCTTAACTCCCCCACTAGATTTTAACCTCCACGGGTCCAATATTCATGCTCTGGATGTCTTTGGAAGCTCCAGTGTGCTCTTAGAAGACTCAGTCTTCGTGAGGAATGAATGGATACCTAGTTGGAAGAATGGAAGTGGCTGAATAAATTCAGTCATTCAACAGTTGTTTGTTAAGTGTTATATGCCAAACAGGCACTGGTTGATGGGGGAAGCCCAAGGGATTAAAACAGACCCAATCCCCAGCCACATGGCCCCTTGTCTGGTGGAGCGAATGAGTGCATAAATGAAGGAGTGGAAGAGGGAATGAACAGGTGACCAGATGATGCACAATGGACAGGCCTAGAGGACCCCTACAGCAGGCTGCAGACCAAGCGGTTCCTTACCCTGTGGACACCCCCAGTCCTACCTCTCCCTCCCTGGCTGTCTTGGAGCTGGCTCTCCCTAAGGTAGGTGTCCAGACTTCCTCCCCCAGCTTTTCCTCCACCAATCACCATCTATTTTGGTGTCTCTGCTCCATGCAGACTGACGCCTCCCTCGGCTTGCAGTTGTTCCTTTCCTGTTCTGCCTCGAATCATGAGGGAATGCAAAGTGTCAGCACCACTGCCACCATCTTGGGCCAGACTCTAGGAGGAATAAGGATGACAATAAGCCCCCATTCATAGCTCAGTGAGAGCATCTGCAATGGCTGCCAATCCTGCTGAAGCGCATGGAGCAGGGCTGGGGGGCTGGAACTAAGCAAAGGTGGCCCTGTGCTTCAGTCAGAGGACAAAGTCACTGGCACCGACAAGAGGGACCCTCAAATGTTAAGTATATTATTCTGCGGAACCAAACCACATCATGTTTCTGGTGTAGAAATTAAGTTGAAAGTAGCATTTTCTATTAAGACACTTTTAATACCGGAACAGAATTTTTGGGTTTGACAAGCTTAAGCTTGTCCTAACATTTCTGCCACAGCCTTGTCCAATATCCCCCATCTTTCATTCCTGTGCTCTAAGGTTGGCCCTTCTCGCTTCCCTTTAATGTGGGGAGTGTTGGGGGGATGGGTAGAATAGTACAAAGCTAAGATTTCAAATTTTATGCAAATGTTTCAAATGTAATCATGTAGTTTTGAGCCATTTGAAAAGAATGTGTGATTTGATTTGGCCCAGGCTGAAATCTCCATTTATCCCAAGTTCATCTTTATGACTCTTTTTCCAGCCTTGGGCATCATATTACAATGGATGCTCTAGTGGGCCACCCAGACTCCTCCAGGAGCGAGGCCATGCCTGAACATGGCCTGCTGCTGGTTCCCAGCTGAGTCCCTCCCCAAGAATGCCCTTGACAAAAGGGAGCTGACTCCCCAAGAGCAGGTGCCCTCCATCAGGGAAGCACCTTCCTCAAGGGCAGCCTGTAGCCGCAGACCGGTCCCCCGCCTCCACCTGAGATAACTCTGAAGGACCATGTCAGGGATCGGCTAAGATCTTCCTTGTAACATCACAGTTCTCTCTGCCCAGTCTGGCCTTCCTCCCACAGCTATTGTTCTCGGAGCATGCTCCCCAGAATGCCTCCTGCCCACAAGTCTGTCTTGGAGGCCACTTCCTGGAGAACCTGACTTAGGCCAAGGTGTAGTCAGAGAAACATGGTAAGGCACAGTGCCTAATATGTAGGAGAACTGAATTAACGATAGCTGCTGTGATTCTCCACGGAGGCCACTGTTTCCTAGCCAGGCTGAGCATCAAAATCAGATACGAAGTTAAAAATAAAAATATGCAGAAGCTAAGGCTGTTTTCCCTGAGATCCTGATTTAGTAGAATTCAGTCCCAAATTTCTGTAGTTTAGAAACTCCACTAGTGCTTCTAATGGACAGCCAGGGCTGAGGACCACTGACCTGGGTCATCTTCACCCCTGAAACTGACAAGCCAGAACCATAAACCCTTGAAGGGCAAAGTGACCTGTTCAAGGGCAGTCAGGTGCTTAGTTGTCTAGAAAGGGATAGACTCATTCATCCTGAGTCACTCGGGATAATGTCTCAATCAGGGTGGGGCTGTAAAAGCCCTAGATTTCAACTCTCTCCAACACATGCACCAACTAATAGCATTGATAAAGCAGATCCTGGAGCACTGTGCCTGACTGGCAGTTCAAGGGTGTGTGTGATCAGGAGGGGAGAGAGTCCTCATTGAAGCTGTGGTGATCAGGGAGGTCTTCCAGGAGGAGGTGGGCCCTGAGTGAGGGTGTAAAAAAGGGTGAGGCTTTCGGGAGAAAACACGTGGTGAGGACACTAGCCCCCCAGTGGTCATCTCGTTCAGTGTTCAGTCAGTTTCTAAGGAAACCATTCCTGTTCTGTATTCTTGTCGTCTTTCTGCCAGACAGGGGCATTTCAGGGGCACTTCAGACACATGGACCAGCCGGCAATGATCGCTCAGTTTTTACAAGAACATATTTTGTTCTAAAGATTAAAATGTAGGCAAGGGTTTGTTGGAAATCTGTTAGTCTGCACTTCATTAGCCTCACTTCTCTCCCAGGGCTGGAGTCCCACAACCATTTGGCTATGTGATTAGTAGATGCATTGACATGAGCTTCAGTTCAGGCTTTCCCTATTATAAGCTGTGTGACCTTGGCAAGTTCCTTTACCTATCTGTGCCTTTATTTGTTCAGTCTTAAAATGGGAACAATAACACTTGCCTTCCCTTCAAAGAAAAAACCATGGTAAGCCTGAACTTCTGCAATTTTCCACATTTCTCTTTACAGACTCAGGATGCAGAAGCCCAGGGAATTTTCCACCATTGCCAAGCACCCTTTAGTGAGCTCTATGAGTGGCAGAGGCAAGACCAAACTTCTCCAAATCCCACTCTAATGCTTTTTCCAATACAGTGACACATCTCTTCCTCCAATTGTTCTTCTCTCCCTAATTTCTTAGGCACTACAGGGAATTATGCATTCTCACCTTGCCCTAAATTTGTAGTCTTTGATGCCTCATAACCTTTTGATCCTGCTGCAGCAAACCACCAGCCTCTGCCCTTCCTGCCTCAGTATCATCTCCAGGGTCTTTCTGTCTACTCACTCTTCCTCCTAAACTCATCCTGGAGTCAGCCCCCAGACAGATGACTGTCACCTGCTTCCCAGGAGCTCCATCTCCCCACTCAGATCCTCGGGACAAGTTCTCTTCAGATGCATTCAGAACAAGGCACTGAGTGGAGCACTTGAGATACAGTCAAAATGCAGACTTTAAAAGAGTCCTGGAGGGCTCACGGCAGGTCAACAGAGAGGACGAGGCTTCTCGTGGAGGCTGGACTCTGGATTCTCCACCTCTGCTTATTCCTTTCTCCCTCTATCTCTGCTGAGCAACCACTTCCTCTGCTGAAGAAACCTCCTGCTGCTCTGTACCAGCCTCTGGGTCCTCAGTGCCAGGGCCTTCCTTGGTGGCCCCTCTGCTCCCCGCCTCCACCCCATTCCTCTCTCCTCAAGTCTCTTCTGAGTCCAAAGCCCAGCTCAGTCTCTCCACTCTAAGAGATAGGTCACATCAACCACCCCTGGGGTGCTGTGCGAGCCAAACTAATCAATGGCAGAGCGGTAGATTAAGGGTCCCTGCTCAAAGCCATCCATCACTGTCGTTTACCCGGGCCTGTCAGCCTGCAAATGGAAAAGGAGATGATGTGAAACAACCCATCTGCAGGTTTTTAACACTCTTTACAAATTGCTGTGGTGAATAACTTGTTGCCTGTATTTATCCCTTTTCAAATTGTCTCTTAGCTACAGTCATCCGTCTTCATTCTATACCCTGATGGTGTGTGCACCGCCACTTGGGCAACCTCATTATTTCCCTGATGTTGCTCCCTGGAGGAGGAAGGGGAGGAAGAAGAGAAGAAGGAAGGGAGGAGCGAGGAAAAAGAGAGAGGGGAGGTGGGGAAGGAGGAGGAGGGAAGGAGGAAGGGAGACAGGAAGGCAGGAAGGCAGCTGGGGGAAGAGTTGCTGGTGGAGGAGGGACTCCAACCAGTGGAGCTAGTAAGGGAAAGGACCTCATCAGCTGAGGACGCTTCCCCACACAGGTCCCCATTCCCTTCAGCTCCTGGAGAGAGAAGAACATCCCCGTCAGGGAGTTTGTGAGCAGGGACTGTCCTCCCAAGGAGACCCAGTACTCTCCCAGCTGGTCAGATCCATGGTCCGAATCTCCAGTCCAAGGTCGTAGACTGTGGCCCTCACCATTCCCACGCTCAAAGAGGAAAGCCAAGTGAATGGCAAAGCTTTGCACACAAAGTCATCTTTAACCTTTCTCCTTCCTCATCCTGCAGGTCAAGACTCGCCCCTTCTGGCTCTCTGACCCCTCCCTGGGCTTTGGGTTCCCTGCCCTACTTCTGGCTGCCATTCTTTCTTCCCCAGCTCAGAACTGTATCCTCCTGCAATAGACAGGATGTCTGTGTCCCCGTCCCCCAAATCCACACATTGAAACCTAGCCCCCAAAGGTGATGGTATCAGGAGGTGGGGCCTTTGGGGGCTAGAAGGCCCTCATCATTCACCAAATCTACCAGCATCTTGACCTTGGACTTCCCAGGCTCCATAACTGAATAAAAAAGAGTTAACTGCTTATAGCCAGCCAACTTGAACCAACTAAGACACCTCTTAACAGCACAGTCTCCCTTCCAGTCTACCCTCCTCATTCTCATCGGCAACCACATTGCTTCTTCTCCCTGTCTGCTTTTCAGTGAGAACCCCAGATCAGAACCATCCCACCCAAGGATGGCTGATGTCGCTGGAGCAGAATGCTGTATTTTACCTTAGTTATTTATTTGAGAGAGAGAGAGAGAAACAGAGAATCAACTTTATTTATTTTATCATTTGGTTTTTGTTGCTCTGACAATTAGCTGTGTGTGTGGTGCTGGGGTCTGAACCCAGGTCCTTGCGCATGCCAGGCAAGCACAATACCACTCACTGAGCCACCACTCCAGCCCCACACTGGATCAGCATGTACTTCAAAGGTTGAGGATCACACTGTAGAAGTTCCTCTTGGAACACGAAGCATCTGAAGTGCAGAGAGAGTCCATCATCTGTCCAGGGTCACTTGGCTCATCAGCAGCTGAACAGGAACCAGCAAACAGACCTCCTTTCTTCCAATCCAGGGCTCTTCCACTTATACAACCATGAGATCCTTGCATGAATAATGGTTGTTCAAGTGTCCAATTCTGTGACTCAAATAGAAGTCCCTGGAGGGCAGGGTCCCTGTGCCTCTGCACCCCTCCATCATCCTCCAGACTCTGCACAGGGCTTGGTTTATTTTTGGTAAGCAGCAAAAGGAAGATTGTGTACAACAGGCCAACCCCCCATATTCAGGTTTCTTCCAGTGCAAGTGATGGGGGACAGAAAGCTCCATCTCACAGGACTCAGAGCCTGCCCTTCCTGTTGGTTGCTACAGACCAAACCAAAAACCACCTGGCTGTCAAGTGCTGCATTGCTGACATTGCAGCCAATATTTCCGCTCAGTCTTCCACAGCAGACCTTTAAATATTTGAAAACAGCTGTCAGGATCCACTTAGACGTTCTGTCTTCCAGGTTTAAGGTCCCCAGCTCCCTCAACCACTCCTCACGTTGGCAGGGTATAAAGACCTTGGGCCATCTCATTCCCCCTCCTCCAAATGCCATCCCATTTGTCAAAATCCTTGCTCAATTGTGGCTTCCAAAATGAAATGCAATGCTCCAGATGTGGTCTGGACACTGCCAAGCATAGAGGGCCACACCATTATCTCTCCTTTTCTGGGCTCTGAGCTTCCAATAATACAGCCCAAGACTTGTGTTAGCTCTCCTGCCAGCCCTGCCCCCCGGCTGGCTCACGTCGCACTTGGTCTGCTAATCCATCTAACTCTATTACTGTCTAATCCACAATTCTCCATCTTGTCCCTGAGGATTACATCAAAGTCTTTACAAAGTACCTTGCTGAAATCCAGATTTGCCATGTCCTGGTGCACTATACATCACCAGTCTAGAAATCAATCAGCCAGAGAAAGGAGTTTGTTTTCGCTGGACGTGTGCTTGGTGAACCCAGGATGAATCCCGGTGATCACTCCTTTTTTTCCTCTGGGCTCATGAGCCATCTACTCAATAATCTTTCTTCAGTGCCCTCTACAGAACTTGCCTCACCCAAGGTACTTGCTCAGTGTCTGGACTGAGCAATGGTGACAGACGGCCTGATTGATTACCCTGTTGTGAGGTTTATGGTGGTGAACAGGGATTGCCCCGGGGAAAAGCAGAGAGGAGAGTAGGTCCAAACACCACAAACTCAGGAATGCCCATGGAGGCTGTAAATAGCCCGACAGAGGGACTTTAGTCTCGGTGTTGGAAAATTTATTAACAATGCCAAATGTATTTCATTCTCCCTGCACAATGTTTGATTCAAAGAAAATATGAAAACATCACTGGAATCCCAATTCTGCCAAACCATTTCCTTTCTCCTATAATTAGGTACTCTGGATTTTTAGTATCATTTTTTTTTTTTTTTTGCATGTGTTTGTTTCTTCTGATTTCCACAGGCTATTTTTAGGCCAATCATGACTCATTTTTTGAAAGGCTTTAAAAAAAAAAGTCTTTTTTCCCCAGCAATCAAATGTTTTCGTCCTCTGGGTGACATACATTTAGGTAAATCATAGGCGGGTGATAGATGTGGAGGCTGGGGAGGGGGCACACTGGAGGAAGGACCTGCAGTGGGGGTGAGAGTGAGGGGACCCATCCACACAGGAACCTTCAGCTCCTGGCCAGCCCCAGGGATTAACCCCACCCCATCCTCCAAAGAGGGAGCTGGATCCCCACTCCAGGAGCCTAGCCGCAGGGAGAGCAGATCACAGGAGGGCAATGCTGGAGAGACTTTTCTCCCAAGAAGGCCAGTCAGGCCCCTTCTGTGAGCAGAGCCAGGGGCAGCAGTGACTAGAAGACACAGCTCTCTGCTCAATAGAGAGATGGCCTGCTAGGAAAGGTAGTGAGCGCCTCATGTCTGGAAGTACCCAAACCAAGCTGGTTAACAACCTTGGTACCCAAGGTTCATTCCAATGCTGACTTGGTGAAATCTGCCATGGAAGCCCCCAAGGGAATTCCAGCTCTAAAAGGGAAACTGAGTCACAGTAACCAAGGTCTTGCCCAACATTGGGACTCTGCAAAGGATGAGATAGCTGCACCTATGTCTGCACTTTTTCCCCAAAGCAGTGACACAGGGAGGGGTGGGAATGGGTGGATTTCACCTGCTCCTCTTGGCCTTCCTGGAGGGATCCTCTGGAGAGGGAAGTCTTTGAATGCTCTCCTGTGCCTCTGCCAGGGTAGCACATGTGCTGTCCCCCACTTCCACATGAAAAGAATTTTCACTACAATGTACTAGAGGCCTGGATTCGCTCTCCACTTACTAAGTATACAGAGCCTTTATAGAGACTCTCACGTGCCCAGTTTCTTCTTTCTGGGAGCTTAGACTCTAAGATGGATACGCTAAAGCTAGCCGATGGGTATACAATACATTGCCACACAACAATTGTCCCTGGGAGGAGGGGGGAGAGAGAGAGTGCAAGCAAGCGAGCCGTCTCTAAACCACACATGTCCTTTCCCTACCACCAAGAGTGTGCTGCTCCTCTGTCCACCCCCATGACATTTCAGAATCAATCCCCAGGGGGACCTATGGAGACCCACTGAAAGAACGTCAAAGTTGGCGAATCCCTTCCTCATCCATTACTCTTGAATCCTTAGTCCATCCGCCGAGTATTTATTCAGCTCCACTGAGTTCCAGGCATTGAGAGCACAAAAGGAACCAAAGGCAACACAGTGTCACAGTCACAGTGCTGAGACGAGCAGAGGTCCTAGCCTGAGCAGAGAATCCGAAACGAGTGTGCTCACAGCCAGCCCAGTGAGCGCCACAACAGAAGAATCACACAGAGCCCCGGGTGTGTAACCCGGGGAGTTGACCACACCTGGAGCAGGTGCCACTTCCCCTGGGATTTGAAGGTTGAAGGCCAGGTAATCAGGTGAGGGTGGGGAGTGAGGAGGATAAGAGGGAACCTGGCACTTTTCAGGGCTGTGCAGGGCACACACAGTTGATCCAAGCAACCCGGGGTCCCCACAGGCATCAGGTGCTTCTAGGCACCCAAGACACAGGGTTCCCCAGACAGATGGCCCTGCACTCCTGATCCATCAGTCTTAAGGCTCAAAAGGTAGACAGAGAAAGAGGCAGTGGTGCTGGTGGTGGGGGGAGATGGAGACAGACAGCTTGAAATTGCACAAATTACCATGTCATGATATTCAGGAAAGCACTCAGGAAAATGTCCGTGTGTGTGGAAAATAGTAATAGGACCTACCTGGGACATCTTTCAGAGTTAGAATTAATCAGACTCAATGGCTAGTTGAAGGGTGGGGGAGCTGAGAGACTCAGGAGACTGGAAGGGAAGTAAGGATTTTGACCTTGAACACCAGGTATATAGTGAAGTTACTAATGGGGATGGGGAATGTAGGAGCCTGAGCATTTTGGAGCATATCCCATGAGTGCGACTTGGGCATGTTCAGCATGGTGTGAGTTCCCACTAGGGTGGGGTAAAGGGCTATGAAGTGTCTAAGAGGAAGTGCTCATGAAGCCCTTTCTTGAAGGGCAACTGACATGGAAAGGTGAGGCCTGAGCAGAGAAGAATTCCAGGAGAGGGTGACAGCCAGGCACAAGGAGCACAGCCAGTTTATAGAACTGCCTGGTGTCACCCAAGCATGGTGAGCAATAAGGATAGAGAGGCAGCAGGGCAGGAAGTCCAAGGATTTGGACTGTCCGGAAGATGAAGAGAGTCATCAACGAGTTTTGGTAAAGACAACAACATGGTCAGATTTGTGGTCTGGAAAAAGTAAATAATAATAATCACTAAATCTGCAGAGGGGAATTGGGTGAGGGCTGAAAACCCAGGAAGCATTTAGAAGCTTGAACCAACAGGACTATAGGACTCATGGACCATGGAGGGAACAGGTGAGAATGAGTCCCAGGTTGGCGTTCTGTTCAGTTAAGTAGATGTTCACTAGACGGTCTTGTGAACAATACACTTGAAGACATCTAGGAGGGCGATGGGTAAATGAATCTGGAGGTGAGGATTGTAGTGGGCCAGAGACTCAAGCTTGAGGTACTTCTGACTTTCAGGGAGAAGAAAGAGGCGGAAATAGCCTGCTTCCTCTCCAGCCATTTGTCCCGAGGCATGAGGCAGACTCAGAGGCATTCCAGAATCTTCCATCTCCTTCACCACCTCCCCCATATCCAAGCCACAGGTTGGACCTGTCACCCTGTCCTCCAAGGCAGGCACACCCAGCATCTTCTCTTTCTGCCTCTGCTGCTGCCCCACTGCTCAGGACAGCCTGAAGGCTACAATAGGCCCGAGCTGCCCTGTTCCTAGGCTTACCCACAGCCCGCCTCCCGTAGTCCGTCTCTGCCACTCTGCCTGATATCTCAGACCAGGTGTTCGTGGAACAGTGGGGCTCCCCCCATCCAGAACAGGCATCTAGCCCTCATTTGGTTTAGGGGCTTCTCCTGTGTCCCGCCTCCTGCCATGCTTCTGAGGCTTACAGCCCGGGCTTTGACTTACCCTGGCTTCCCAAGGCTCACCCATACAGTATCCTCGCAGAGGCTCCCCGACCACCTTGGAAGCAGCCCCCAGTGCTGCTCCCATCACCTGCCGCACCTCAACACTGCTTTCCACTGCTGAGCAGCGGGTGCTTTTCTCATCTATTATAGTCTCCCCTCCTCTCCACGCCCGCTGGACATAAGCACTGTGACAACAGGGAGCTTGTCACAGTGACACAGCACGGCCTCCAACAGTGCCACTCACAGTAGGTACCCACAAGTATCTGCTGAATGAGCAAAGTAACAAACAGGGGAACAGTTAGCATAAAGGGGATGCTTGGTGCCAGGAGGGAACGGCCCCCTAACGAGAGAGTCTACAATCAAGAGGAGAACGCTTAGCTGGGGAAGAAGGAAGAGAATCAAGAGACAGCTTTATTGAACAACTCCAGGGCAAAGAAAGTTTTAAAATGGAAGTACTTCCCACAGTATCAAAAGCTGGAGAGACTGTGAAAGATCAGGTCCAAAGTCATCCACTGGATTTCATAAGACAGCGGTTGCTAAGGATCCGGCGTGGGCAGAGGAAGGGTGGCAGGCGGTGCTAAGGCTGGTCAGTGGGAGAGTGGAGTGTAGGAGGAGCTGGGCTGGGACAGAGGGCAGGGCAGGGCACTAGCTGGATGTAGAAGGGGGGGCGGTGTGCTGGATTGAGGGCATGCCTGAGATCACATAGCAAGGGACCCACACCAAATCCTCAGAAATTTACAGAAATATCAAGGAGCTCTAAATAGGGTGATGATTTGGCCCTCATTCAAACTAATATTTAATTGTTCTATGTAAACTTGTAGGTGAGGTCAAGGGCTATGCAAGGGAGGAGCTGAGATGGGGCTGTAGGTGACATGGCATGGTCTCTTCCTAAGCAGGTTAGCTCTGGCCCCAAACATACACTCCACACCCACATAGCAAAGGCAGAGACCTCCAGCTAATTGGGTCACCACCTCAAACAGTGGTGACAGGTCCACTATTGTCCTTTGAGGTCTCACCCTGGATCCTAAACAGATTCTCAGTGCTCCTTCCAGCCACATACCTCCATCCTGAGGAAAGCACAGGTCCACACAGTTCTCTCGTTGGCTCACTTCTGGTGATATTTATGCACCTAACTCAGACTGACATCCCAGGCAGCTGCCTCGCCCTAATTCAACTCCAACCAGGTCCTGGCTTTGTATCCGGCCCTCTTTTCTACCCTTGGCACCCAATGGGCAGAGGAGAACTTGCATCCTGTTGCAATTGGTGGCAACCTGGTATGGGGAGTAAAGAGAAAAGATGTGGGTTTTCCCGGGGCTGGAGGTCTAGTTAAGGGTCAATTCAATCCTCCCTCCCACCCCCATGTTCACTCAGCTGGAATTTAAAAGAATGGGAAACTTTATGCATTTGGATTCAAAGGAGGCAAGTCTCAAACTTGATTCCATCCCTAACCATCCCTGTGATTTTAGGTAGGTTGCTTGCACCATCTGGATCAATAAAACAAGGCAGGCAGAGAGATATGAATCTGAGTCCTCAGTTTCCCCCAGTTCCAACTTTCTCTGAGATGCCCTGAATACCTGGGTCTGATAAATCTTTATACCCCTCAAGTTCAATAGCCAACTCTCACTGTATGATTTGGGGCAAGGGAGAACAAAGGAGGGCTCCTAAGGAGATGCCTGGGGCAATTTGATAATTTGGGGTTTCAAGAGTGGTTAAGGACATCCAATAGAAAGGATTGATTTTTGAATCAAAACAACTGCAAGTTGCCTACAAGGATCAGACACCCTCTGAGAAAGAAATCATGCTTTGAGCACAAGAGGAAAGTAAAGGGGAGAATCTATACTCCAGAATAGGGAAGACACCCAGAAACCCAGGATTAACCAGGGGGATGCAGGACTGAGGGAGGTGCAGCAGCGTTCACTCCAAACACAGCTGATCCCGAGCAGTTCCAATGAGACATTCGTTTTCAGCAGGTTTTGAGGAAATTGGGGATTATGGATTGGCCCAGAGCCAGTGGATACTTATCCAGGTTGGGGACAAGGAAGGATAGACAGTAGCCAAAAAAATCATCACAGGGAGGATGCTGGTGTCAGGAGCAAGTCTGTTCTCCTGAGCAGTTTGCCCCAGGAATCTTCTCTTAGGGGAAGAGGCTGCAGCCTGAGCTCTTTGTTCATTTGAAACCAGATGGACAGGCCCCTAGAGCATGAACAGTGAGGGGTGGGCAGAGAAATGCATTTAAATGAGTCTGGGGGGTACCTGCAGGACTCCACAGTGACGCATAATGAACTCTGAAGGCTTGTCATTGCCCCATGCCCCAGCCTGCTCCTGAGTACCCCCCACCATCAGCCTAATGAGGAGCTGCCCCGCTCAATGCCTTCTCCGGGTGCCTTGGCCCAGTTTCATAAGTTCTCACGCCTCGTCTACCTCTCCCAAGTCCCAGTCAGGTGGAAGACCAAGGAGAGCCCAGTGTTTCAAGTGAAGAAATAGAAATATGCACAGATCTCCATACTGGGCGCACAAAAGGCTTGATCTCTCCACTGTGAGTGTGTCCAGGGCTGAGCGCTGGAATATTGATGTCCTCTCCTATCCTGTCTCACTGTCCGCTTCACACAGCTTCCTGGGCCTCTGGGAAGTTAGATTTAGAGGTGACAGGGCAGTAACCTTGAGTCAGGAAGCTGAACACCAGCACTTAGAGGTGCCCAGGCCTGAGCTCCCTTCACCAGGGCACAGGGGAGTCTGGTTGGGAATAATGCTTCCCGTCTCCCGGGCCAACAGAGGAGCTGGTGGCAGAGCCTGAGCTGCAGGAATCCAAAAGATGCTCTGGGTTGAATCTGATTAGCACCTTCTTAAGCCAGCCATGATGGGGAAACTGATTCCTCTCAGATTCAACCACATCTCAGGTGACTTCCCAAAGTAGTCCTTACACCCTCAGGACAGGCCCAGGACAGAGAGCCAGGGGTCAGGCTACACAGCCTCCTTCCCCCTGGAGAGTACAGACTCCATGCTGGAAAAAGACATTCCATTACCCTAAAGGGCTGCCAGATTTGTCAAATAAAACTACAGCGTGCATAGTTAAATTTGAGTTTCGAATAAGCAATGAATAAGTATGTCCCAAATGTTGCATGGGATATACCTATACTAAACAATTTTTGTATCTGAAATTCAGATTTAACCAGATGTCCTACATTTTACCTGGTAACCCTCTCTCTGGCCCTTGAAAACAGGGCCGATGTAGGTAGAAATGATTCCCTAGCAGCCAGGGCCTGGCCCACTATTCCTAATGTGCCACAGGGGGCTCCGAGAGGTCTATGTATGAGCTCCCCATGTTCCCAGGAGACCCTGGGCCCTGACCTTGGCTCTCACAGACCCAACACAAAGCACTGACGTGCTGCTGCCTCCAAGGCCCCTCACACCCACTGCCTGTGGTTGAGCTCACGGACAAGGTCGAACCAGGCGGCAGCCCTTTCTCCTCCCACCCCTGCCCACAGCCTGAGAATGGGCTTCCCGGCAAGCCCTCCTCTGCCCTCGTGCACTGGACTCCGTTTACGCTCAGCCTGGGTCCAAATGCTTTTGATGAGTGAGAACTTCTGCTCCTGTGGTTTTGATTCCAAACTGGAATATTTTCTTTCAAAGCAAGAGTGAGGAGCATGCTAATGCCTGCCTTTCTCTTTGCATCCCCTCTTCCCCAAATGCCATCAATCCCCCACCCTAGACTCTCCTGGGCTCACAGCCTTTGCAGAGACCCCAGAGCAGCAGGAGAAGGGAGGCCCGCTCCATCCTGCCTGGCTGCAGATCTATTGCCCACGCTGCCCTTTGCTGCCGCTTGGGCTAATTGAGGCTGGCACAGGAATCGTGGCCACTAATGGGCTTCCTCCGCACAGGCTCTTAGCCGGCAGATGGAAGGTGTGTGATTGCCTCCTTTCCTGGACATTAAGCGGAGTGGCCAACCCCATGTACCGGCTTCTGGCTGAGTGGCTGGGCATCTGGACTGGCAGTGATCGTGGGGGTTGGGAGTCCCCTGCTCCATTCCTGCTAAGATGTCAAAGGTCTGAGAGCCTCCTTTAGGGGGATGTGGTAAGTGGGAAGGCAAGGGACAAACTCCCACGGAGATTGAGCTGTCAGGAGGCCTGGCCAGGGCTCCGATCCATGCTTGCTCACATCTATCCCTTTCCAGCAAAAAGCACACAGAGTGAGCCCCCCAGGCCTATGGGAAATGTCACATTGTTCCTTGCCCTGGGCCAGCCCACTCTGGGAAACTCTAGAGGGCTCTTCATGTAGGATGAGGAAGCATCCCTGCACACTGCCTCCTTTGTATCCCACTGACCTCTATGCATCTTCCAGCATTACACTTAAGCATCACCTCCTCTGGGTGGCCTTCCCTGATCTCCCAAGCTAGATCAGATCACCCAATGCACATTCCCATTGAACCTTGAAATTCTCTGTCACACTTCATCAAAATTATAAATTCCACAGTATAAGGTAGAATTTACACCCAAAAACTCAGATGGGTAAGACAAAGTAACTGATTTCCAAAACTGATCATTTCTTTATCCAAGATCTCCATGAGCTCAGTGGGTATGGAGGATTGTGAGATGGGAGGGGATCTGAATTCACCAGTAAAAAGTAACTCAGTCAATAACATTCTTTTTAGATAGCCAATCAAATATTAGAGTCCCTTTTGGTGTCATTTATTTCATCCTCCTTCTTTGGATGACCTTGGGGTGGCAGAGAAGCCCCAATCCACATGCTGTCTTCTGGGTATGGCTGGCCTCTGTGACATAACCCCTAGTCCTCTGGGTTCAAGCTGACCTTTTCGGCTATCCCAATGCCACTGCCACTAGGCCTCCTCATCCTGACCTCAGGCCTCTTCCGTGCACCAATTCTTTTAGCAATTCTGCCATCCCATCTCAGGAACACTCAGGAGCTTCCAGACTCTCCATCGTGTCACATGTAGGGTATATAACCCTCACCCCCAACTCTGCTGCACACCTCCCTCAACCGGATCTGCACCATGTTGGACAATGGGACTCACCTCACTTTTGGAAAGCAGGGCATAAGCACTAATATTCTCAGGTTCCCCAAAGCTACCTGAACATGTCTCTCTCACCCATCTCTATGCTGAAGCCTGACCCCAGTGGTGGTGACATGGGGGAGCAAGGATGCTCACAGCTCCCTCCTCACTCCCAGGGAGGCTGGAGCTGCTCCCCGTGCCTGCAGGGCAGGAGGTTCCTCCGCAGTGTCTCTTCCCCACACCCCAGTGCTGATCTATGCCCAGAACTCCCAACCTTGCTCTGGTAATGCACAGAACTCTTTCATAAATGTAGGAAAGTGTTTTATCTCTACAAATTAGGCTGTCAGGACCACAGTTTCACTAAGGTCTGTTAAGAGCCAAGCAGTGACCTCTTTGTTCCAGAGTCATACACTTTCATTTATGCTTTCTTGAACACAAAAGAAAAGTGAGGATGACAGCTTTCAAACCCAGATTTTAAAATAATTTAGGAGCATAATGCAAAGGTGAACCCCATCACTCATGGGTAGCTCGCGGAGAACAGGTGGTGGATTCCCGCAGCCGCTCATCTCCCAGCTCCTGCAGGCCATGGTTATGACCCAGCAAGGGAGCTAGATCAATATACAAATAGCTGCAACAGAAGACAAGACCCAGAGAGTGAGAGGGAAAGGTGCAAGGGCACTCAGAAGGTCAAACAAGGAAGAGAGGGCTCATCAATTAGAGCAAGAATTCTCAATATTTTTTTTAACCCGTGACCCTAAAAATGCTTTCTCTCGCCATCTATTCTATAATTCCACTAGTCAAGTAGTTTGTTAACTTCACTCTCAGCAGTTTTATGTACAAAAACAATAGCGGTGTTGATGATTGTTCAAGGTACACTTGTCCCTTGCCACCCCCACTCTTACTTCATACAGATTCTGTTGACACCCCAGCTTGAGAAGGAGGATCTTTGAGGGCCATCAAAGTTAGGTGGCACTGAGGCAGGACTTGAAAGATGAGTGAGATCCAAAAGGCAGAAGTGAGAGAGCTGTTCTAGGGAATGGGAACCCAGAGCATGGGCTCAGTAGAGGGTGAGGGCCAGGTGGCAGCAGCAGGAAGTGAGTCTGTGATGCCAGGTTGAAGAATTTGAACTTGGGGCTGAGCAGAGGTGGTATTTGCCCAGCTGCACAGAAAGAGCTTGGCCATGCAGGATGTAGATTCTCTGTTCTTTCTCTCCTCCTTCCTTCCCTTCTTCTACCAGCCATACCCCTTCCCCCAGGGGCTGAGCTAAGCTTCTGTTAGGGGAGAAGTAAACCGGAAGCCTGCACTCTCCTGGAACCCTGCCCAGCACAGGCCTAGCACACACTCAGAGAGCTTCCATGAGGCCTACAATTGGAAGAATGGAGGGATCAAATTTTCAAATACTATATTAATTAGTACACTATCAACTATATGTAACAGAAAAGCCAATTCAAAATTATTTAATCAAAAGGAATGTATTGGCTCATGTAGGGGAGTCCGCTTCAGGGTGAGTTTGAGCTAGAGGGTTGTGTTGTCCCTGCTGATTCAGCTCCATTTCTTTGTGATTCCCTTCATTCTGCCCTCCTAATGTTTCAGCCTTATTCTCAGACTGAATTTCCTCCTTCTAGTAGCCCTGAGGCCTCATGCTTCTGTGTTCATAACCAGGGAGAGTTAAAAGGATTTTCTTACATCAGCTTTTAATAAAAATCCCTGTCAGTTGGATCAATTTTCTCTGATTGGACCAACTTACATCACAAGGCACCTCTTAAACCAATCACCATGGCCAGAAGAATCCTGTGCTTTGATTGGCTTGGTCCTGGGATACATGCCTTTTCTTCAACCAATCACTGAGGCCAGAGGGACAGGAATACCATGATTGGTTTAGGCCGGGTACAGACCAACCCAGAAGTTGTCCTAACCCAGTAAATATGACACAATACAATGACAGATGGGTGAATAGGCTCTGGGGAAGCAGACAATCTTGTCCAAAAAAGGTGTCTCTTGTTTTTATGTTTTGTTTTGTTTTGTTTTTTTCCTGAAAGGTTGGATGAGAGAGAAAAGAGATTAGAATTGGAAACTCCAAAGTAATTGAGGATCACCCATAGACTTAATTCATCCATATTCCAGAGGTCACACAAAACTGCCAGCAGGCTGTGCTCTGTACTTTATCTTTCTGTTGTTTCCCTTTTTCTCTCCCTTCCTTGCCCTCTCTTCCATGTTTCCTTATTCCCTTCCCTGCCTAACTTCTTTTCTCTTCCTGGTTCTCTCCCATCTCTCTGTATCCACAGTGCTCCATTGCTCCCCCACTGCCTCTCCCCACCTCCTGGGTCTTTCACCCCAAGCCCACTCCCCGTTCCCTGCCCACATCTCCAGCCACCCTCTCCCAGTGCCTCTGAGTTCAATTTCATCTCGTCTAAATTGCTTTATTGGTTCTGCAGAAAAACAATGCTAGCTAGAGCTATTATGAGCACATACGGTATGCATTAGACTAAAAAAATATTTAGGGAAAATACTCTGGCAAATGGAATCAATAAACTCCAAATCAGACATTCACCTGGAAGAAGCCACCTTCAGCTCAGTAGGCCAGGAAACTGCTCACCATCCTTCAGAGGAGGCTGAGGCTGCCTCCACCCCACCCACAGGGCACATTGGCCAGAGCCAGCCAGGGACCACATACCTCGTCTCCCTCTCCCCAGCAGCCCAGCTCTGACTGTGTCCCCTTCATCCTGTTTCTCCTATCAGCTGCTACACAGCCCAGTGCCTTCTGTGCCTGCCCCCATGCAGTGATCAGTGGTATTGATTAAGAAAGGGAGAGATGATGGGGAGACAGGGAAGGGGATTGGGGCAACAGAGGCATTTACAAGTATTTTTAGACTGAAGATTAAATCTTTAATAATCACAATTTTTTCTTGAAAGAAAATGATAGTTGGGTGTGTGGCACTGGTACCCCTACCTCCTCTTCATGCTCTTCCTATGGCAGAGGGGGAAGACAGCAAGAGGGACAAGAAACACAGAAAGAAGAAAGGATAGAACCACAGAGGGAATTAGTACCACAGAACTGGAGTCAGGCTCCCCCTGTCCCCCAAGCTTTGGTGGCCTGGTGGCTTCCAGGAGGGATGAGCCCTGGCTAAGATGCACTGGGAGTTGGAGCAGTCTTCTGATTCTTGGCCCATGCTGGAGACCTGTTTGACAGGACACAAGGGAATGTGCCCTAGGAAGCTGCTCCCTCAAAAGCAGTTTCGTCACCACCCTATTCTGTATAGACCTTTTGCTATGCCTCAGTGCCACTTGGGTCAAAAAACAGCAGCACTGACCTCGCAGGCCCTCGAGAGAAGGATCCCTTCCTCCAGAGGGGCTTCCCTTTGTGAATTTTCCATCTGATGACATTTCCTGCAAACATCTGGGGAACCTGACTGCATCCAGGATGTCCAGTGGGAGTGTCACCTCACACAAAATACAGCACTGCCCCTGCGCCCTGCAGAGCTGCAGAGGGTAGAGTGAGTGGGGAGAGGGCGAAGACAAGGCACTAGGGAAAGCGCCCTGACTCCAGAACCCGCTGTGTGAATTTGCACAAATGCCACCAACATAGAAAAGTTTCCCCAAATTATAGCAATGGATATATCAAAGGACTTTGGATGAGGATCCATGAATCCCTTGATTTACATGGAGTGTTATCTGGGCACTTCCATGGAAAGGGCCTGCTCCATCATATTCTTAAAGGGGTCCGGAAGCCCAAGCAAGTTGAGCACCACGAGGAAAGCCAGTGCCCAAGCTTGCATGCAGCTCAAGTGTTCCAAGCCCTCCCTAACCTGCAGGTGGAGCAGGTGGAGAGCTGGTGAGAGTCCCAGTTTGGTCCCTTCATGCCATCCTTTATACCCATGGCCACTACCATGTGTGACCTCCACAGGGCTGCTGTGCCACCCTTGTCTATAGCCCATGCCTGCCCATATCTTTGTTTCTTCCTTTCAGTAGAGTTTGAGCAGGCTCAGTTTATTACAATAAATTTCACTGAAATTGCAGGAAAATGAAAACAATACAAATAACGTTAAGGTGGTCAGGTTCTTAAAAATACCACTCAGGAATATAAAAGAGCTTATTTGGAATGAAATCACTTCCTGTAAGCTATTTTCACAGATGGGTCAATGACTTCACAAGTACTAGTTTGGGTCATTTCCCATCAAACTGCCTGTGTCCCCAAACCTACCAGAGACCCCATTGCCATAGACAGCCAAGAGCCATGTTGATTTTGGGCTTCAAAACAATAAACTTCCTACACATGTTGCTTCATTTAAGAACAAACAACTCCTTTAATAATAACACTCTATTTCTTAGGTGCCAGTTACAGTGATCCAACCCTAGGAGGTGCTCAACAAATAGGCATTGAACTGATAAGTAAACGAATGAATGAGGAAATTAATGAAAATTTTACTTCTATCCCATCCCCAAATACACATTTCCCTAAATCAGGCTCTATTGCATAATTCCCATCTAGGCCCAGTAATTTGCAAAATATGGGTTTCTGACCCTTCTGTGCCAGTGAACGACTGATCCTCCCTGTGTCTGGTACAGATCAAACCGCTTTGGGATCCTTCTTGAATTATGGGCAAGTGTCTTTCTTCCATAACGGAACATTCAAATATTTCTTCTACCTTGTTCTTTCTCTCCTCTTTCTTCATTCCTATAAGAATTCAATTAAGTATAAACTAGACATCCTCTTTTTGTCCTCACTGTCTTTTTTTGTCCTCCTTTCTGTTTTTTTTTTCCATTTTTTTAATCTCTCAGTCTGTACTCTGAACAGTTTCCTCTGACCTAGATCTCAGTTCAGTAATTTTCTCTGTAACTGTGTCTAATCTGTTGTTAAACCAATCCATCAAGTTCTTAATTTTGGCTATTCTGTTTTTAGTTCTCGGATTCCTTTTTAAATATGTTCTGCATTTTATAGTTTCCAGTTCTTTGCTGAACTTTTCAAGCTGTTTTTGGTTGTTTGCTTGAACATGGTAAGCTTTAGTTTTAGTCTGTGTCTAAAAATTCCAATATCTGCTGTCCTTGTAACCCTGTTTCTCTTGTCTGTGGTTTCTGCTGGCTGTTGTCAGAATGTCTATGAGCTTTGCTCATATTTGGATATGTGTTGAACACCCACCTCAACCCTCTCAGAGAAATTCAAGGATGAACGACATTCATTCAAGGAGCTGCTCCTGATGGGTGCCATCTCCTATTATTGTCCAAAGTCCAGTTGGAAAACAACTCAGTGAGGTCTGAAATTGGGACCCATTCTTGTCAACATCTGCCCCATACTTGGAAGATGCTGAATTGAACTGGGAGATGGAGAAAGGGGTGACGGGAACTCTCCTGGGAAACTGGGATCCCACTCTATCAGAAACTCACCAAGCCACAATCCTACCTAAGGGCATCAACACCTTGTTCTGAGTGCCCAGAGCAGAGGACACGTTCACTTCAGCTTGCCAGGAGCAAAGCAGGGGTGAGCTCAGACTTCAGGGGAAGCTGGCCTGTCACCTGACAGAGCAACATTCAGTCTTTTCGTGTATTTTATTTATGTATGTATGTGTTGTTTTAAAATATTGCACATAACAAACCATTTGAACTCATTTTTTAAAATGAAGAGATTTTAGCTTCTTAAACGATCAGAGCTTCTGGCAACATTGATTCCAGGAGGTAACAACCGGCCAGAGCTGGGAAGCCACTGCCCTCTAAGACAAGTGCTCTGCAGGAGTGGCAGTTGCCCACAGTCAGGCAATAGACGTGTTTGCACTGACTCTGACCTAGAGAAAAGACAGTGTGTGATTCCGAACCCTGGAAGTTTCTAAGGCTGGGAGAAACAGAGTAGAAAAAGAGCAGAGCAAGAGATCAGAGGCCTGGGAACCTTCCAGAGGCCCCTGCTGACACGGGGAGAATGCACCACAGGGCTGGCCTCTGCCAGGCCAAGTGACTACCAAATACAAGTTGGCCACTGGTTGGCTGTCTCTAAGCATCGATTTCGTCATCTGTGAAGTGGAGACAGTAATGATTCCTGGCTTAGAGGATGTGGGTCTTGTAAAGTCACAGGTAACTCACGGAAAGGGTCTACCTAACATCCGGTGATAACAGATGTTCATGGCACCCTCAGGGGTGTCTGCCACTCTTCCCTGCCCCGCACTACCTTTGCAACCTGAGGACCAAGACTCCTATGCCAAAGTCAACTTCATTCCCTTTGACCACAGTTAAAGCAATTGAGGCCCAGAGAGGTGAGGATCCTCTAGACACTGTGAGCATCAACCCTTGGCAACGACACAGTCTGCCAGAGCCAATAGACTCAAGGACAGGACTGATCAGAGCCAGGAGCAAGGGTGGGACCGAAGGCTTCCTCAAGGCAGCTCTAAGCAGGATTTTCAAGGAAAAGTGGAACACAGATTGGTAGGGAAAGGAGTTCTCTTGTATACTGTTTCCCCAGTATACATGTTTTCAAACAGCAAAACTGAAAGCATTTTTTGTTGTCTTTGAACCCCAAATAATAGCCCATTCCCTATCTCTATCCAACCACCCTATCCAAATAGGCTGAAAAGCACTGGTCTTGGGCCTCCTTATCTTCCCTCCCACCTGGAACTGGACACACACACACACACACAAACACACACAAGACCCTCACATCACCAGCTCACTTTTCCTGCAGAGAATCCCTAGGTACAAACCAGATACCCTAAGTGAACTGCACTTCCTGTAAATCAGTGACCTTGCCTGAGAAAGGAGCTGCTACCTAGAACCAAACCCTGCACTCCCTGGCAATTTCTTTTGCTTTTTCTAGTGAGTTTTATGCTAGGCCCGTTCCCCTTGGGGCACCCCTGAAATTCCTTCTTTCCCTTTTGCCGCTATCCCCTGTCTCCTCCAAAGGACTTTTGGGATCCTTCCTGCCAACTGCCCTCTGTAGAGCGCTCTTGTTCTTCTAGACTTCCCCTGGTCTTGCCATGGATCTCAACTGCTACGCTTACCACAGCACACGTGCACACTCGCCCACACACATGTTCTCTGTCCCTGTTCATGGGGCTGCTCTGCCTTCGCTGCAGTGACTGCCCTCCCCTCCAGCCCTGGAACCAGTGGCCAAAGCTCCATACAGCTCTCCAGCCTCATCTTATTTGCCCTATAAGTAGCCTTTGACCCAAGAGGGAACCTTCTCGCCTGAAACACTCCCCTCCCTGGCCCTCCTGAACCCCCACGGACCTCATCCTCGCTCCAATGACTCCTTCTTAGTCTCCTGGTTACATTTCTCTCCTAGACCTCAATATGCTGGAGCAGCCGGAGGGTCTCGGGCTAAGGACTCAGTTTCACCACATCCTCTCCCAATTTATTCTGGATTTCATTTTTTAAATCTTTGTTAATCTGAAAGCAAAAATAATGTTTCATTGTTTAAATTTCCATTTCTCTTCTA
The DNA here is from genome assembly GCA_004027875.1 of Aplodontia rufa. NCBI lineage: Eukaryota > Metazoa > Chordata > Mammalia > Rodentia > Aplodontiidae > Aplodontia > Aplodontia rufa. The sequence continues at coordinate 22,765 of PVKS010008748.1, forward strand.
TTAGAGGATTTGATAAGAACTTGTGGGCAGTGGTGAAGAGTTTGGATTTATTCTAAACTCCATCCGAGAGTGACATAATCAGATGTGCACATTAACAAGTCTCTCTGGCTGGGGAAAGGATACTGAGGGGAAGAGAGATGAGAACGGAAACAGGGAGACCTCAAAGCCCAGGTGGCTGCAACCACACCAGCGAGACAAGACGGGCAGGCCTGCCATGGCACCGTGTGGGGTGAGAAGGAAGGGATCTGCCCCCGCTGCTGGCAGGATGCTGGAACGAGGAAAAGGAAGCATCGAGGGTGACTCGGGTTTTCAACTTGCTGTAGTTGGGATCATAAATGGCCCCCAAAGGCCTTGGCTTGGTCACCAGCCTGTGGGCCTTTTGGGAGATAGTGCAACTTCTAGGAGTTGAGGCCTGTTGGAAGGCAATGGAGTCACTAAGGGGATACTGGGACCCCAGCCTCTCCTCCGCTTTCTTCCCTGCACCCGTCTCTACTTCCTGGCTGCTGTGCAGTAAGCAGCTTTGCTCTACCACGCCCGCCCCATCACGATGTTCTGCCTTGCTACAATCCCAAGGTGAGCGGAGCAGCAACTGTGAACTGAAATCACGTGTCAAAAGAACTCTTCCTCCTTTGAAGTTAATTTCCTCAGCTATTTTGTTACAGAGCATAACAGCCACGGGCTAGGGTTTGAAAGTGTCCCCCAAACAGCACGGGCTGGGAATTTAATTCCCCATGCAACAGTGTCAAGAGCTGGGACCTGCAAGAGGTGATTAGAACGCGAGGGCTCTGTCCTAATAAATGGATTAATGGTGGCTACTGGCTGGGTTCCTGCAGCCTCATGCACCTGCTGTCCTGCCCTTCCTCCTTCCACCATGGGATGACACAGCAAGAAAGCTCTTGCTGAAAGCAGGCCTTCAAATTTGGCCCGACTTCCAGAATTGTAAGAGGTATTTTTTTTTCCCACAGAGAGATAAGGACAGTGAGAGAGAAAGAGAGAGAGAAATGATTTTATCTAGTTTCTCATGTGGCTTTTGTTGCTCCAACATTTCATCGCGTATGTGGTGCTGGGGTTCGAACCTGCATCCTCCCACATGCCAGGCAAGTGCTATAACCTCTGAGCCACCTCTCCAGCCCCTATTTTTTTTTTTATAGCTTACCCAGTCTGTGGTGTTCTGTTACAGCAACACAAAATGAACTAAGACACCTTCCCATTGAGGCCCTGGAGAAACGTGCAAAGAGGCAGGTGATGGGGAGAAAGCTGAGCAGGTTTCTGGAGGAAACTTCAGGGCAAGAGAGGCTGATTTAACACAAATTTCAACTCGCCTTCTCTCCTCCTGTACCTCTGCTTCTCTTGGAGAGATTTACCTTATTTAAAAATGACTTCCGTTGAACGTAGCTCAGTGTTAGAACCCTTTCAAGGAAGGTGCAAGGTTCTGGGTTCAGTTCCCAGCACTGCAAAAATAACAACAACAAAAAAACAATGGAAAAAGATTTTTATTTGCTTAATTATAAAATTATGTTCTTATTATACGATATTTTGAAACACTAAAATGTTGAAAAAAATTTAAACTCTCTGATCAGCCAGAGAGTTATCATTAACACCTTGGTGTGGTGTTTAGATAGGAAAAAAAAAGACATGAGTTTTCTTCCACCAGCATCATAATATGCACTGAAATTGAATCCTGATTTTATCTTCAGATACAATACAAGCATTTTGCTGTGTTGTTAAATATTCTTCTAAAACAATAATTTTCCTAACCGCATGGCAGCCCTTGTCTACATGTACCGTCATTTAGCCAGCCTCTTGTCGTGACTACTTCTGTTGCTTCCAGTATTTTGTCTTCATAACTAAAACCATAATGAGTATATTTGTACATAAATCTCTGTGTGCATCGGATTCTCTCCCGTGGTGGCATTGATGGTCCTAAGGGTTTAAACCTTTGTAAGTTTTTTGATACACACCTCCTCACTAAAATCCTAGTCTCAGCCACTATCATCTCTCAATCACTGCTTCCCCAGGCTCCTAACTAACTCCTTGCTGCTTCCTTTATTATGCCTCAAACTATTGTCATAGCAGCTGGAGCAATCTCTGTAAACAGTGACAGCCAATAGTCACCCTTCAGAACACCCTGCAGGCTCCCCTGGCAGGGGGGTCACCAGCACTCACAGGCATCACCCAGCCACCCACTCCTCCAGCTGCTTCCCACCTTGCTTCCATCACCCACGGCCTCCTCCCTGGCTTCTCAGTTCATCAAAAGATCTCCCACCACAGGACCCTTGCACATGCCGTTCCAGCTGCCAGCATTGCCGTCCTCTTCTTGTGACTCCTTCCTTCTTACCATTCTTTTTTAATTTTTTTTAAATTTTTATTCTCTAAACATGGTCTTACAATTAGGAGGGATTCATCGTCAAACAATCAAGGACAAAAGTATAAGATCAGAACAAGCCAAGGTTGGTGCCAGTTCATGGTTTACCCCCCTTCGGTTCCCCATGTTTCCATGTTTCCCCTACTTAAGCCCCAAGTTAATTGGACTTCTCCTGGAAGTTGGAGGTTCCCCTCTGATTCGATCCCCCCTTACTACCTCCCTCTGGTCACCTTAATGCCCTTCCCCCCTCCCTGCCCCCAGGAACCTAGGCAAGGTTCCCCATAATCATGTAAAAATTCATACATGTTGAGGTAGTTGTTAGCTTAGCCATCTATCATACTGTTTTTGCTTGTATTCTAGCTTCCACAAATGAGAGAAAACATTTGGCCCTTGTGTCTCTGAGTTTGGGATACTTCACTTAGCAAAAATTTTTCCATCTCCATCCATTGGGCTGCAAATGCCATAACATCGTTTTCTCTAATAGCCGAGTAGTATTCCATGGTATATATGTACCACAGTTTTTGAATCCATTCATTAAGTGAGGGGCATCTGGGTTGGTTCCATAATTTAACTATAGTAAATTGAGCTGCTATAAACAATTGATGAAGCTGTATCTCTGTAATAAGCCGATTCTTGCTCTTTGGGGAAAATATCCAGGGGTGGGATAGCTGGGTCGTAAGGTGGTTCCAGCCCTAATTTTTTGAGGATTCTCCACGCTGTTTTCCAGAGTGGGTGAACCAGTTTGCAGTCCCACCAGCAATGTGACAGTGTTCCTCTTTTCCCACAGCCCCTCCAGCATCTGTCGTTGTTCGTACTCTTCATTTTTTTTTTGCCACTCTGACTGGAGCGACCATCTTGACTAGTCTCAAAACCACCTCCAGGGCAAAGCCACCTCTCACCTCCCTCCCCCCACCTAGCACCTTTTCATTTCCTTTAAGGCTCTTCCCACTTTGCGAATATTCAGTTTCCTTTTCACGTCTTAATTTTTTTATTTCCCTTGCTAAAGGCAAAGACTGAGTTTCACTCAATCCTTTCCACCCAGGTCCTCACCTGGGGCTTGGCAGAAAGTAGGTCATTGATCAATGACCAAAGAACTTGAATTCTGGAATCTCAAATGTGACCTCACTAATATGTACAACTCTTCATACCAATAAAAACTAATTTAATTTTTAAAGAAAGTAAATATATACACTATCCTCCCTTCCATTCTCACCAGTACATGAGAGTACAATGTCACTACAAGTTTTCTGTTTTGTTCTTGGTATCTTTTTGCTCTTTCTTTGTTTTTGGTTTTTGGTGTTTTGGTTGGTTTTTGTTTGTTTGTTTTTGCTAGTCTGATGGCAAAGGTATTCCATCATGGGAATCTGCATTGTTTTAATTACTAGCAATGGTGAACATTTTTTAATGTTTGACAAACTTTTTCGGGGATCAGCAGTAAGAACGCCTGTTCATGACCTCAGTGTTTGTTTTTCATTTTTAAAGTGGTCCCAGAAAGCAAGGTGCTCTGGCCTTAGCTTTTGAACTCTGTTCCTGAAATCTAACCTCGATCCTGCTCTTTCCTTATTGATCTTCCACTGTCGAGCCCTCTGCAGGGCTGGTGAGAAAGCACAGAAGTGACAGGCGCCTCCCAGCCCTTCTCACCCATTGTCCCTCTCCTGCCACAGCTGCCCAGCATGAAGGAGCCCAGTGCATGTCTCTGTCCCCACACCCCCAGTGCTGAGCAGCGGATTAAACGATTGGATTCAGGAAGGCAGGCTGCTCTGGCAAGATGCAATCATCTCTGACTAAAATCTCTTTTTCAGATATATAATGGTCTAATCAATATTAATAGAGAGGCTTATCTGTTTTCCTCATCTCCCGTGTCCTTAAGAGTAGATAAAATGCTTGTAAAATAGGATCCTATTCAGCATATACTGATTGCTTCCAAAACGCATTTTCTCGAGATCTGTCATCAAGAGAGAGTCATTACTGAACAGTCAGGCCCAGCGCCGCCGTTGACAAATTTTGGGAAGATTCTTTGATTATTTTGCCCAACATGTGATTTAAGGGCTGCAGCTTCTCTCCCTTCCAAATTTGTTCCTGCCTGTCCCGAAGGGAGATCTTGGAAACTAGAAGGCTTTTAAATAAATGAGGGCTGAAGCAAGCGAGGCTCAGGGTGGGCTCTGGAACTTAAGTGTGGTCCTCACTCCTCGAGGGGTCCGTGGGGCCTGCTCGGACATGCAGAGCAGCCACCAGACCTTGGACCAGCTTGAGAGGGAGGTGGGCTAGGAAGAGGACATGGCAGCTCAGAGCCATGGACTGCCTGAGATGCTAGCTGTGCCCTGGGCAAGACCATATCAAGAACAGGGGCCTGGGCTGGGCAGCCCAAGACCTGGGTCTCCAGGCCTGCTTGTCTCTAACCATGTGAGCCTGGACTCGTCGCCCAGGCTCTGGGCCATTTGGCTTGACCTCAGTCCAGCCCAGTGCCTTCCACACTCCAGGTCCCGCCCTCATCTGCCTCTCAGGTGTTCCCGTGGAATGCCATTACAGCCCCGCCCAGCAAAGTGCTCACACAGCCTGCCCAAAAAATCATAGGGTGGCAAAACCAAAAATTAGAGCCTACTGAAAAATCCACAAATAACAACCAAAGCCGCACAAAACATGTACTTTGACACAGTTTCCTCACCCACGACACACATCATACATAATCCACCACTACTGTTTAAAAGAACCATGGAGACCTTCAGATGCCACCTCGAGAAGTGGCCTGAGACATTGCTGAGTGAGAAGACCAAAGCTTCGGAGGAGGGAGAAAACAGAATACGACGCAGGTGTGCGTACGATTGCTTCACACAAAAAGTCAAAGGGGCATCACAAATAGGCAATAATGGTTGTTTCTGGGATGTCCCCCTTCATGACGAGGGAAATGATCAAGATGGGCAAGAAGGGTCAAAGATGAATTTGGAGTTATCTGCTAAGCCTTTGAATCTATCAAAGGGGGAAAGTATTTGTACATTTCTTTTGAGCATAAAAATTGTTAATAAAGACACTTGAGTCAATGGAATTTCCACATAGAAAAGTTCACCTTGACCTCTGCCTTAGCCCATTTTCTACTGTTATACTAGACTACCAGAGACTGGGTAAGTTATAAACAATTGAAGTTTATTTGGCTCACGGTCATGGACTTTGGGAAGCTCAAGTCTTGGCACTGGTGTCCAGCGAGGGTCTCCATGCTGCATCATCCCACGCAGAACGCAGAAGGGCAAAGAACATACAAGACAGAGAAGGAAGGGAGTTGAGCTCAGCCTTTTTGTCGGAAACCCACTTCTGAGTTAACGAACCCTGCAGGAACCCCACCAACCCTGTGGAGGCAAAACCCTCATGACCTCTCCCATCCCTCCTCTCCACGCCGTGCCCTGGGGGACTATGATTCCAACACGTGCTTCCAGGGATACACACTCAAATCATAGTACACATCGTGAACTAAACAATCCCAGACAGATCATAGACCTACATGTCAAAGGTCTAATAATAAAGCTTTTAGAAGAACCGGAGGAGGATATTCTCAAGAGCTTAAGGGAGGCAGAAATTTTTTTCAACTGGACACAAAATGCATTAACTATAATGGAAAAAATCCATTAAGTTAGATGACATTAACATTAAGATACCTTCCAATGGAGAGCTCCTGCTTACAGTATGAAGCCAGCTAGCAACAGCGGGAGGGGACCTGGAGTTGGAAAATCATTCTTTTGGAACCATATAGTAAAGATTGGTTCCGACAAGGATCATCAATGGGTGCTAAATCAGAGGAAATTTGGGTGAGAAGCAGAATACTTGCATGGCATTAAGCCCACAGTTTGCTTATTAACTACAAAGGGGGAAAAAATCTAGCTATACAAAGAAGCAACTGGACAGCACCTTGACCAGGTGATCAAAATCCACATCATTTGCGAGGGACATTGTATGGTTCCAGATGTGAGACCCTGAGAAGGACACCGCATCACTTCCATGCAATTCCAGCTTTCAAGGCAATATTTCCTGTAATCATAATAAAATATCAGACAAATAAAATGAGGAGCACTCTATGTTAAAGGGAAGAGGGGGAGGAGCTGTATTCTTCAAAATGTCAATGTCATAAAAGACAAAGAAAGGCTATGGAAATGTTCCTGATTAAAGGCGACTAAAGAGACATGTCAACGGGGTACAATGCCTCATCCCAGACAGGATTCTGTACTAGAAGAGAAAATGTTACCAACCACATTATTAGATCAACTGAAAAAATCATGGCACAGATAGTAGATCAGACAAAGTATCGTATCAATGTTAAATCCACGGAAGTCTGTAGCTGTAGTGCAGTCAGGTAAGAGAATAGTCTTAAGAAACAAGCACACTCTGACCTGCTTGCAAGTTTAAAGGGTCTTCATATATGCAGCTTACTCTCTGATGGTTCAGAAAAGAGTGCATGCATGTGTGTGGGTGTGTGTGCATGCGTGTAGGTGTGAGAAGAGGGTGCAGATGATAAATCAAATGAGGTGAAACGTGAACAGAAGGTGCATTTGCCCTGGTTCAATCCCAAGTACTGCCAAAAAAAAAAAAAAAGGAAAGAAATAAAAATGGTGAATCTGGGTAATGGCTGTAATAAAACCCTGATGTTATCTCTATTCTCAATTTTTCTGTAAATTTGAAAATATTTCAAAGTAACTTTAACGAGTGAAATGGCAAGTCACAAAATGGAAGAAGATATTTGCTACACAGATGTCCAACCTAGAACTCTTAATCGGAACACACAAGAATTCCCATAAACAAATAAGCAAAAGATAAATCGCCCACCAGAAAAATGGGCCAAAGACCTGAAGGAGCATCTCACAAAAGAGGATATTTGGATGACTAATTAATACTCGGTGCCCAATAGCATTCGACATCAGAGAAATGCAAATTAAAACCATGATTCAATATTGCCACATACCCATCACAATGGCCAAAATAAAAGACAGGCAATGCCATGTATTGGCAAGTGTGTAGAACAATCAGAACTATTGCTGTTTGGGGGGCAGGAACATAAATTAGTCCAATCCCTCTAGACAGGAGTTTGGCAGTACATTAGTTATCTATTGCATATAACAAATTAACCCAAAGTGGCTTAAAACAGCAAGCAATTATATCAGAGCTTCCATGGGTTGGGAATCTATGGTCAAGCATGGGGCCTCTGCCTCAAGGCTGCTGGTGACATTGCTGTGACCCGGGCCACAGTCTTACCTGAAGGCTTGACTGGGAAGGGAAAGATCAGTTGTAAGTTTGCTCAGATGGCTGTTGGCAAGACTCTGGTCCTCTTAATCCCAGTTAAGAGGCCTCCTTCAGGTTCTTGCCATGTGGAGCTTCTTCACAGGGTGGTTCACCACGTTCCAGAGGACTTTCTTCGGAATGGTAAGAGAAGGCAGGTGACAGCACTCAGGGGGATAGCTGTCTTCCTGTGACCTAATCTCACCCTGTTAGTTCTGCCATATTCAGTTTGTTAGAGGAGAATTGAGAAGTGCAGCCCGCCTTCAAGGGAAGGAGATTACACAAGATTGGGAAGACAAAGAGGATGGGGATCCCTGGGGCCACCTCGGCAGCTGTTCCACACACAATGCTCCCAGAGCTGAACGCAGGTAGTCGCTTGACCCAGCCAGCCCACTCTGACAGAAAGGTGTACATCCATGCACCGAAACAGAACACAAGAAGGTTTGCAGCAGCAGCATTCCAACTGGAAGCAATCCAAACACCCATCCAGAGAAGAATGGAAAAATAAATTGTGTGCCATCCTACGGAGGAATACGACACATCAACGAGAATGAAGAAACTACAACCACAATATAAAGAACTGTAAAAACAGCACCGGGGGAATTTTTGTCAAACACAAATGAGTACATATTGTACAATTTCATTTACAGAAGGGGCAAAATTAATCTTTGGAGTTGGAATTCATACTGATGTTTACCCTTGGTGGGAGGGAGAGGAGCGGCTGGAAGAAAGCAAAGGGTACCTATGGAGACAGAGTGATATTCTGTTTCTAGACTGGATGCTCCTTTCCTAGGCACGTCAACCTTGTGAGAATTCATCAAATCGTATACCTGTGAATTTGTGCTTTTATTATGTATTTTTTTTCTTTTTTGGTACTGGGGATTTAACCCAGGGGTGTTTATCCGCTGAGACACATCCCAGCCCTTTTTATTTTTTTATTTTGAGACAGGGTCTCATTAAGTTATTTAGAGCCTTACTATGTTGCTGAGGCTGGCTTTGAACTTGCAATCCTCCTTCCTCAGCCTCCAAGCCACTGGGATTACAGGTGTGTACCACCAGGTACAGCTATTTATGTATCTTTCAATTAAAAGTTTTCATTAAAGAGGGCATCTGAGGAGGAAGGGAGGGGAAAAGAAGGTACTAAGGAATGAGATCGATCAAATTACATTATGTGTATGTGTGATATATCACAATGAATCCCACGATAGTGTATAATTATAATGCATCAATAAAAACAAAGCCACAATAAATTTAAAAGGAGCATCTATAGACTTATTAGGAGCAGATCCTGGAATCAGTCATGATCCCTATCAAAATCCAAAATTACTGGATTGGGATAGGGTGAGTGGAGGTGTACAGGTCCCAGAATCTGCCCTTGGAACAGAATACCAAGTAAGTCCCCTTGGTTCTGGGTCTCACTTGGAGAAATACTGGTAATAAGATTCCATTTAATAATGACACAATCCTTACACAGATCGTGACCGCATGGAAGGGAAGGAATATTCTAGCACAGACATCTCTTCCTATTGTCCCCTGCTTTACTGGTCCCCAAGGGTATATAATGTGCTACCTGAGGCCTCCACTGAAAGCTCCTTCTTATCTTTAAAGAGAATATTTAAGAGTCAGATTTCTACTAACGTACAAACTCCATGGGTAAGGAACTTGCCTGTCATCTCCACTACTATACTCCCACACTCAGCCTTGCTTCCCATAGGAAAATAGATTAGTTGATACGTTCACTGAGTAATTGAATAAGTGAAAGGGAATAACTATCCCCCACACACACACACTCTTCCAGCATGCAGAGGGCAGCCAGATCCACACAGGAAAGACAGGAAGGAAGGACCCACAGTTGAAGCATCTTCTCCTCTTTGGGAACCTCTCTCCATTTCTTCGCTCCTGCCTGGTTTCATGAAGGCGCCCAAGAATCTCTGCCTTCCCTGAGTGCTAATGAGACAGTTTAGGAGAGATAGTAAGATGGCTAGGCAGTTAGGACCACGGGCCCCATTCAACCACACCTAGAAGCTGGCCGGTAGAGAGTCATTAACCGGCATGCTCAGGGCCTTCAAATGAGGCTCACCCGTGGGAGCAACTCCTTTGTCCCAGAGGCAGGGAAAACCAAGAATTGGGAGTGGACACTGATGGGAGCTAGGAAAGAGCTGCCACCTGTTTTACATAGATTTTAACCAATGATTTTGGTGCTTAGTTTCAATGCCTGTTTAGAATAGAGTTTAACCAATGATGTTGGAGCTTTTCTCAATGCCTGCTTATATGAATCTTAATCAAGGCTCATACCCAAACCAACATAACCCCTGGCCTAACACACATAAGACGGTGTCCTGTTTCCAGGCACCCTCCACCTTGCAGAGACTCTGCTCTCCTTCCTTAAATAAATCCTACTCCTTTTACTCTTTCCTTCCGTGGTTGTCCATGGATTTTATTCTTCAGATTCGTGAGACAAGAACCCAGAAGATTGGCGCTGAATTCCCAGGGATGGATTGCCACACCAAGAGCTGCAGCACACTGCTCAACAGTAGCAGGGCAAAACCCAGCTCTTAGCTGGGAAGCTACTAACACTATTTCGACTACAGAAACCTGCAGACAGCCCAAATTCCCAGCTCTAACTGGGAATGGCTGCAAACACTAGAAATAGGCTGTTTTGGCTGCTGGAACCTGTAGTTGGCCCAGACTCCATTCACCAGCGGGAGCAGAGAATCTGGCCTTGCTATGCTGTTCACCACCTGCCCCAATTTGGTCTCAACTCCCTGGAGCTCTCATCTCCTCCCTATCACTATCAGACGCTCAGGCAGCAGTGACTTCCTCAAGGAGTTACTTCCCAGCCGTGCTCAATTCTGATCCTCAGACCTGAGCCCAACTCCTGACAAGGATGCCTTTACAGAGCCTCAGGACATTCGGTGCACAGGACTGCCTGTCCCCAGTTCTTCTGTGACTTTCTATCACAGCCATCAGGGTTCCTACTAGTATCATCTATATGTGCATTACTTCCCACGTGAGACTGTGTTTCCCAGAGCTGAGCACAGCGCCTGGCATCTCTGAGGTGCTTTTTGTTTTGTTTTTAAAGAAAGAAGGATAGTGAGAGAGAGAGAGGAGAAACAATCAATTTTTATTGAGTTTTTCACACGACTTTCTTTGCTCTGACACTTGGTTGTGTATATGGGTGCTGGGGTTTGAACCCGTGTACACCCGCATGCCCGGCAAGCACCGTAACTGCCGAGCCACCACTCCAGCCTCCCTCTGAGGTGCTTTGCTGATGGAACGAACACAAGGAATCAAAGCCAAGAGCCCCAAGCCTTCCCAGGAACACTCCACATCCTCATCTGCTCAGGCCTGTTCTTGCTTCAGCTGGTGAGGACTTCCTTTCCTAGTGCATCACTCCTCCCCACTGGCTGCCTCAGCTCTGGCTCTCCCTGAAATTGCCTCTGCCCCTGTAACAAGGGACTTTTCACTTTTGCCTGCAAGTGTCTAGTGGGCAGCTAAAAACAGGACTACAGACTTAGCATCTCCACCTCCATTTTGTGCCAAGGTCTTTGCTCTGGAGTTGCCTTGAATTCCAGGTCAGGGTCTAATGGATAAACCTCTTATCATGTGCTGAAGCTACCCTGCAGGCAACAGCAACTTTCTTATCCAGGACAAGGCCCCACCTGACCAGTCTTACAGTGGTGATGGACGGACCATACCTGATCAAGATCACCCACTTTGGCAGCTGTGAAAACCCCCAAACCTTGCCTTCATTCCCCTTTCTATGAAACTTCAATGTCCTGTCAGGCCCTGGACAGCAGGCTAAGAACATGGGTCCCCTTGTCTTCCTGGGGTAGCTGCACTGATTCAACTTCCTTTCATGGTTTATGCTGTTATCTTTTCAGGGCAAATGGTTGGATATTTTTTGTTGGATTCCCCAGAGTCAGGCCTCTGGCCTAGAACTCCACAAACACTCCCTCCCTTTCCCTCAAAAAAAATTTTTTTTGAGGAGGGTCGTTCTCATGCATAATTTAGCCTTTCTTAGCACCCATAATTTTGTCACCTGATCAAATTCCACTGCTTCGCCAACTAAGCATCTTTTGCAATCTCCTTCTTCCAAGCTCATGACCTGCCTGTCCCTGCAGACGCTGCTGAGCAGTACACACCTCCCCCCACGGGACCTGAGAACCTTCGTTTTCCCAATATACTTTTTAAGAACCACAAATGGTTAAAACTTTGGAGAATGGAGGTGCAGGCAGGAGGCACTGACTACCAGTGGCACAAAGAAACTCATGAGAGTGACGAATATGTTCAGTATGTTCACTGCAGTGATGGTTCACAAGTGTATACTTGCCAAAACTCATCCGATCAAACACATTGAATGCGTATGGGTTACACCATGTAAATTAAACCTCAATAAAACTGCTTTTAAAAATGAAGAACTTCACAGACTATGCAGCCCAGGATTCCCTGATGTGGTTTCACATCAGAATCACTGGGGAGTTCTAGAAAACACAGACTCCCTCCTCCCAGAAGAATGGAATCCAAGTCTTGGGGATGGGGGCCCAGAAACTAGTCCTCTTAACAGACTCCCCAGGTGACTGTGTTGCAACTAGATCAGCGTTTGGAAACTTCAAAGTGTAGTCCCTAACCATCCTCAGCCGACGCATATGGAACTTTCCTAAAATGCAAATTCCGCAGAATCAGAAACCCCAGGTGGACTCAGGGACTTGAGCCCTTCTGGCAACTCTGGGCTGACTTTGAGAACTGCTGATTCAGACCAAAGAGTCTCTTTGTATTTATTTATTTATTTATTTATTATTTATGATGAAAATAAAGAACAGGAAGGGGAAGTGACTTGCCCAAGACCTAGCAGGGTCCCAACCTTAGACTTTCTCCCTGGTCAGTCCCCACGTAACCAGCCCAGAGGATCATAGAGACTTGACATTAGTCTTGACTTGGCTCAGTCACCGTGACAGACCCAACCAATGGGACAGACCTGATGAGGGTGTGGACAGGCCTTTGCTCCTTCTGGCTTCATTTCCACATCGAGCATCACTGAGCACTTCTCTGTGCCTGCCGTGCTGGGTGCTGAGACCCAAGGCAGTGCCCCCGTCCCTCAGGAGCTCAGTCCAGCAGGATATACAGGTGCTTATCCAGATTGGCACAGTGGGGTGCTTTAACCCATACTGGGCTCTGTTTACTGTAAGAGAGGAGGCCCCCACTTTTACCTCAGCTGATCCACTCCCTGACCTCTTCCCTTGCCCTGCTCACTCTGCCCAAATATTCCCAAACCCCTTTCTTTTCTTCCCCTCAGCACAATGGACACAGTCTGCCTTTTATAAGGAACTTTAGAGAGTAAACAAAGAAATACCAAAAGTGTGGCTGCCACAATCCAAACTCTGACTCTGCCATGTCCAGCAACTCAACACTCCATTTCAATCCATTTCACCATCCCTTCCTAAAACTAGCACCAGGCAGATGTGCTCTGGGCGTAACAGTAGGTAAGAAATGGGCTCAGCACTCCTCACCCCTCCTCACAGCCAGGCCCTCTGCCCCATTCCCATGAGCAGCCCAAGGTCCTTCCAGAAAGCTTCGTACACAGGCTGGCAGGGAGAAGTCTTCAGAAAAGAAGAGAACAAATCCCCTTCCCACCCACCATATCCTTTAATCCTCACAATGATCTTTAAAGAGGTAGGAATAGTATCAAAGTGGAGAGAGCATGCCTAAGGAGAGAAAATAAATATATATTAAGCCAGGTCCGCTGAGTACCATGCTAAGCAGAATAATGCCCCCTTCCAAGCTGTCCACCCCCCAATCCCCAGCACCTATGATGAAGTTACCCTGCATGGCAAAAGCGACTTTTCAGGTGTGAATCAACTAAGGATCTTGAGATGGGGAGATTATCCTGGATAATCTGGGTGGGCCCAAAGTAATCACAAGAGGAGCCAGGAGAGCGAGAGCCAGAGTGACACAGCTCTAGAAAGGCCTCACTGGCCGTTGGTACTTTGAACAGAGGAGAAGAGACCACAAGCACCACAGAATGGCGCAACCTCCAGGGTCAGGAAGGCAGGCGGACAGATTTTCACCCAGAGCCTCCCAAAGAAAGCCATGTTGACAGCTTGATGTGAGCCCAGAGAGACCCATTTTGGATTTCTGTGGTAGTTTAGATTTGAAATGTTCTCCAAGGCTCCTGGGAGACGGTAGAGCCTTTAGTAGGTAGGGTCTACTGGGAGGAAATTAGGTCCCTGAGAGTGCACCTTCACAGGGGATATTGGAACCCCAACCCCTTGTCTTCCTCTCTGTTTCCCCCACCACCAAGGGGCTAGCGGCTTTGTTCCACCACATGCTCCCGCCATGATGCACTGCCTCACCCCAGGCCCAAAGGCAGTGGGTCAACTGATCACGGACTGCAACCATGAGCCAGCAACCCATTCCCCCTTTCAAGCTGATTATCTCAGGTATTTTCTCAGAGTAATGAAAAGCTGACTAATGCAACTTCTGCCCTCCAGAACTGTAAGATAATTAATCGTGCGTTGGTTGAAAGCCCTGAGTTCATGGTAATTTATTATAGAAGCCAGAGCACAACTAATCCAGCTCCCTTCAGAGGACGGAGGAGTTCACCTACAGCATCTGCTTTGGTAGCTCAGCCACCGCATTGCCTAACATTCTCCCCATTTCACAGATTAGGGCACTGAGGCTTGGAGAGTTGACTTGCCCCCGGTGAGCCACCCAGCTGGTCGTAGGTCTAGATTCCTAGGAAGTGATTTGGAGGCATATGACTCCCTGAGAGAGCACTCCAGCACAGGGAAGGGTGTGGGGAAGTCCAGGGCATCAGGGCCAGTCAATCCTTAGTTTCATGCCTGGGTCACTCTGAAGTACTGGTCAGCAGAGAGAGTTATCCCCACTCCTAGCAAGGGGTTCTGTCCTTTGTGCTCCAAGGGTCCTTATGCTGGCTAATGGCTGCCATAAGACATAGTTAAGGGAGGGTAACCTGCCAGACAGAAGGCAGATCTCTGCAGAAGGGGCAGCTGGGGCTAAGCACACCACCAGCCCAGCAGAGAGGAGCTGGGCAGGTCCCAAGGGCATAACTACATGGGTGTGGACATGTCCCTCTCTCCTACAGGTGGAGGAAGAGGGAGGCCATGGCCAGGAGTATTTGAAGGAGGGCCAGAGAGCAATGTGCACAATGCCATGGAGAAGGGGCAGCAGGGACTCAAGCCAGAAAGTGCCACACCAGGAAGTGTCAGGGGCACAAGGTGTCCCCCAGTGTCCAGGTCACCCCATCTGAGCAGCATCTGTGAGCATCTGGGCCTCCGACCTCACCCATGCCCCCATTAGCAGTGCTGCTTCCAAAAAAGGAAGCTACAGCTTCAGCATGTGCTGGCGGCAGCACCAAGTCCCCTCCCTCCCTCCCTCCTGCTCAGGACCCCCGAGACCGGAGACCAGCGCCTCAAACGTTCCTCAGAGTCTCCGAGGAAATTGGATGTTAATGGTGTTCACAGCTCCTTTTTCCTTTTCCTTGCCCTCCCCTCTTTCCTTTTGAGCCTGTCCCCGAAGCTATTAATATCCAACTTGAACTAAACGGCAAGTGTATTTCAACCTTCCCGTTTTATTGGTCACAAGCCGGGTTGTTTATCCACGGGCCAAGATAGCACCAGGGCTCTCTCTCCGTTCCAGCCCCGCGCTCTGATGGCTGATGATACGGAGCATGCTGCCCGTTACCAGGTCTGGAAGGAAGCTGAGTGCTTCATTTTCTGCATGCTTTATGTGATGGCAGTTCCTGCTCCTTCGAGGAACCTTCACACGCGTTTTACCGGCCTGCCTAATGGAGCAGAAATGTGTTCTCCTGCGCTGGCCACCCCTGGACCAAGCCGAGCACTGGGCACTCAGCCCTCATGCACTCACCGCAGGCTATTGGTAGCTAGGAACCCTCATCGCAACGAGACAAAGGAGGAAGGGCGGCAGCCCCAGGGTTGAGATGGATGTCAAGGAAGGGGCTGGAAAGAGCTGGGACAATGGAGTGGGACAACGGAGAGGCACCCACCTCTTGGAGAGGAGCTCTCTTTCTGTTGTCCTAACAGGCCTTTGAGGACACTGAAGGGAACATGTGGCTCACCCCCAGTTCACAGGTGGGGAATCTGGTTCTCAGATGACTTTGTCCTTGTCCATGGACTCCAGTGCAGGTCAATGGGCTCCAGACTCTGATCTTCTGAGCCACAGTTCCCCACCCCAGAATCACCCCCATCCTCCAGGGGGGAATAAGATGTGGCTTTTCGAGGCCAAACTGAGCTTCCCTGAGCTTCAACCCTAGCACCATCAGCTAGCCCCCAGTGGGTTGGCTGCAGAAGCCAATCTCTTCTGTCTCCACACCAGATGGCAGGAGGAGTCTGGGGCTGACTTTAGAGCCTCCAGAGCCAAATGTCACAAAGCCCCTCTCCCAAGCCCAGGCACCCAGTCTCATTAGAACCCCAGACAGTAATCGTGGGACCACTCCGTCCCAGAGACAAGCTGACTTCACTCCTGGAACAAAGACCCTAGTAGACAAAACACCCCAGATAGCTCCTGGGAGTGGCTGCTGGCTGGGCAGAGCTGCGCCAGGGTAAGCAGCGCAGCGGGTGGAGGAGGGCAGGCCACCCCGTTACTGTCCTGTGTAGTATGCAAGGGGCTTTACCAGAAGTGTTCACGAAATCTGCTCATCCAGCCTGTGCAGGAGACAGAGCAGACCCTGTTTCACACCTGAGAGAATGGGCCCCCTTTTGAAGGCCCTTTCCAACATGTTGTGTCCTCTTAAAACCCCAGGAGACCATCCTAACAGAGGGGGTGAGCCTCTTTTCTCCAAAGAGGAAAATAACGCTCAAAGGTACAACTTGCCCAAGTCCCCACGCTGCTCAGCATAGGTCTTGTCCTCAGGCCTGAATGAGCCCAAGGCCTGAGCAGTTTCCACCCCAGCTCCCACAGAGGGTACCATAGGCAGGTGGACAAGGACTTCTATGTCCAGGAGAGGGTTTACATGTGGGACATTGGCCAGAGGGGCTTGAGGTGCCCACACGGTTCCATATGGTAGCCTCTGCAGAGGCTCTTTGGCCTGGGAGCAGTAAAGCTGCTCCCCTGGCCCTGCTCAGGACACTGCTCTCCTGAGTCTGTGTTGGGAGCATTCATTCCCTCAGGGGGCATCTGTTGAGCCCTGTTCCTGCAGATTCTATGCTGGCTTAAAACTCCATGGCTAGTAATCTAGAGGTCTGGCTAGGAATCCTCAGAGTCCTGCTGAAGCCCCCCAGCTCTGCCTCCAGGCCTGGTACTCTACACACCCCATGGTGCACTCCTGATTCACACACTTGCAGAAGTGCACACATGTATGCGTGAACACACACACAGGCAGACACTCCTGACTGAGAGTGCACACACTCCCCCACAGCCTTCTCTGAACAGCCACCCCTAAACCAGGTCAGGCCCTTGAGTCAGAGTGAGGATGAACAGAGCAGTTGGAGGGACACGAGCAGCTCAGCAGCAAAGGTCCCGGGAAGAGGATCCGGGAGAGACTGAGTGAGAGAGGGCTGAAGAGGGTGTCTTCCTCCTGGGGACAGGGAGCAGCTTCAGGGAAGCAGCTCTCTGCAGGGAGCACTGGGTGTGACATTGAAATTCATCGCAAGGTGGGGGCCCTGAGAAGGGGTGCAGAGTGCTCCAAGCCTCCTTCCTCCATCTGTAAAGTAGCAATCTGAGAGCAGATACCTCAGGGAATGATCGTGATGATTATACCACATGGAATGTGGGGTAGATAAGGCATCAGCACTGTAATCATTCATAGGGTCGTTATACCTGCCTTCCTCCCACCTTACTGATCACAGCCATCAGGCTGAGCGTGGATTCTGTCCTAGCTTCTCTGCCTGGATTACCTCGCTGATAATCCCCATGCCCGCCTTACAGGGTGGATGCTGTCGTCATCCCAATTTCCAAATAGCACCTTAAGGCTCAAAGTCAGAGCAGAGCCCACCTTAGCAGCCAGGCAGTGAGCTCCAGCCTGTGTCCTTGCACCACCCCATCTGCTCACTCTCCCCATCTTCTCAGACTCTTTCAGATGGCAGAAGAAGGCTTTTGGGTTCACACTAAGGGCAAGTAACCCCAAAAAACCTTCTTGTCCAGGAGCATCCCAGCTGGCCTCCTCCAAGACCTTTAAAGCAAATTCAGAGGTGGTACCTATTAAATGGCAGGTGGAAGACTCCCGTCCCTCATGTCCTCAGCATAGTGGCCATTAGAGTTGGCTGGTGACAGGACCGACCCTCGTGAAAAGATGGTACTGAGGTGTCCAGAGAAATGTGGTCTGAAGAAGAGCTCAGAACCGGCTGGGGGCTGATGAGGACTGTACACAGGGGACAGTAGACAAGAGGAAGAGTTGAGTGGGGCATGGCAGGGGCTCAGGAGATGGCACTGGATGGCAGGTGGGTGATGTTGAATGCAGGACAGTGGCTTTTATATTGTTTTTTGTTTTTGCAATAGAATTTTGTTTTTCATACATTTTACCTGGAAATTAAATTCAAATCAAAAAGGAGGGAGAAGCTCTGGCTAAAATGATGATGTGGGGAGAGGAAATAAAGTCTTAGTCATTCAAGTCCCCCAATGCCCTCCTCCATCATGGCTCCCCCAGGGCATCTCTGCAGGTCTTGTTATCCCCAGAGAGGGGGCTGAACAGGGTGTGCACCAGGCCCCAGATTGTCGGCTGAGGATGGCTCCAAAGAGACAATGAGACAGAGTACAAGGGCAGTAAATGGAGCCCTTCTGTACAATCTCAAGCGCACCACACTGGGTGGCTGCTCAGAGTGAGGTCAGCCCCCCCCCCCCTGGTATGTAGATCAGCAGGGGACAAAAGCCATCATCACAGGTGGGCCAGCAGGACCCAGACACCTGCTCAGGACAGGGACTGCGACAGACTGCTCAGCTCTCAGACACAAGACCCAGGCCTGGGTGGAGGGAGAACAGGAGCCCCAGGCAGAGGGGAGGAGCCCCTAGCCTGGCCTGCGCCTTGCCAAGCTATGCCTCAAATTGCGGGGCGGTATGGATAGGAAGGTGCTGTTGGAGTCTGAATGGGAGCCCCAGACCCAGAGTCTGGGGCAAGACTTTAAAGTAGGACGGTGACAGGTGAGGATACTGAGCTGTCATAGCAAAAAGATGGAGCAAGCAGCAAGGATTCAGTGTGGGCAGAAGGATCACAAAGCAGAAGCTGAGGTCCTCTGAGTCTGGGACTTTGTGCCTAGTCTCTCCGCATGGCCAGGGCATCTCAGGAGGCCCTGCCCAAGGCCCTGCCTGCAGCTGGAGCTTCTGCCCAGTGCCATCTGTGTCCTCTCCCTTGCCCATTGCTCCTGCTCACCACCAGTTCAGTTGTTCATCCGGCTGAGTCCTCTGTGTTTGAGTTAATCTCTTTCCTCGAGGCAACTCCCAACACCACCCACCCTCTCGGTTTGGGGTGGGGGAAAAACGCTGGCAGGTTCCGAGTGTTGATTAGAGTATTGATCCTGTTGCAGCCCTTGCCATCGCCTGCCGGAGCATCCATCAATGCCAGGTGGGAGGCCGGAGACTGGCCTCAGGGTGGGGCCCAAGGGCCAGTCTAGACCAATCTAGACCAGTCTAGACCAGAGTGCAGCTGAGCTGCTCTCCAGAGCACAGCCAAGGTCGGCTCCTGGAGTCGGAGGTGTCTCCCATGCCAGTGGGGCAGGGATTGCTTGGAGCCCTAACCTTGAGTCCTCGCTCCTCTTCCTGCCACGTGGTCCTCCACATTCTCTGCTTTGCGGCCCACAGACGATGATGCCTTTTTCTGCCAGTCTGGCTGGTAGCGGGCTCTATCATTTACTAAACACCTCCAACATGCCAGGCCTGCTCAGGGTTTCAGTTCTCACAGTGATCCACTGAGGTCCCCATTAGTATTCCAACTTTCTACATGCAGCCGCTGAGGCTCAGAGAGGTCAGGTGAGGCCAGGCTGGGGATCAGAGCTGAGGCCAGATCAGAATGCCACTTTCCATCAGCCACGCCGCCCTCCTAGCAGAGAGCCTTGATGTTAATTGAGCCGTTTCGTGCCTGGGACACATTCCCTCTCTGACAACGCGTATTTATCTTGTGATGTAGAGGTTCATTATCCTCATTTTACACATGACGACACTTAAGTAACTCGTCTGCAGTTTGCACAGCGAGGAAGCAGCGGAGCAGGTTCAAGCCCTTACCTATGGGACTTGGGAGCCACTTCCTCATGTTTGCATGGCAACTCCCAGTTCAAAAGCCGTTTCACCCACACTTTCCTATTTCTCTTCACACTCCCCCTGAGAGAGAACTGGTATTATTATCTCTGTGCTTCAAGATTGGGAAACTGAGGTATGGTTTGGTTAAGTGACAGAGATGGCAGAACTGGAACTCTTGTGCCAAACCCACCCCACCCCCGACCTCAACTCAGGATGGACCACCACACCCCTGCTATCTGATGTTCTGCATCTTATCTGTCATTTCTTCAAACCCCTGAATTCCATTTTCTTCCTCTTCCTGAAAAGCTCTCCTGAAATCAGCATAAAAGAATAGCAGCCTTTTTGTTCCTCTCTAGAGCCCAAGTCAAGGGTGTTAACTGGGACATCTCTCTCTCCATGAGTTCAGTTCATGTCCAGATGAGAATGAAATGTGCTCGGTTCCACTTAGCCATTCATTTCCAACCATCCCCTCCTAGAACATTCCACTCTCCCCTCTGCCAGGCCTGCCCTCTTTACTTCCAGTGCCTGTTAGAGAAATTCCCACTCAGTGCAGGGGCGTTAGCATTTCACCTCTACTCCCAGAGCCTCAGTTTTCCTGCCTGTCACACCCATGCACCTTTTGAGAATCACTCTGAAGCTTTGTAAACCATTCATTCAAAAGCCAGGGCCTGGCCCCTGGTACTCTGATCCAGTAGATCTGGGGCAGAGATACCCAGAAGCTCATGGTTCCACCTCCTCGCACCTTCAGCCCTCAAAGTAGAAGGCAGGCAGGAAAGTAGATGGTCATCCAAACACCAGCCCTTATGTTAGTGCTCATGGTGGTGTTAGGTTGGGAAGCAGCTCTGATTGCAGATTGATCTGTTGTGTACCCAGCTGGTTACTGAGAAGAGAGAAGCAAACTGTGGATACAGCATTACCCACAGGAACCAGAACCTCTCCCTTGGGTGATTGAGAGAGAGAAGCTTCTGTGATACCTGAGGCATCTTTGCAGGGTCCTGGGGATGTGGGTGGGAGCCAAACGTCCAGTCCCAGCCTCTGCGTCCCTTGCCCTGGGCTCCCTGCTTCTCCACCTGCAGTGAACTTGGAGCTCAGCGTGGAAGAGAGCAGCTAAACAGCAGATTGTTTCGAAATGCATTTCCATTTGGTTTAGAGTTGCATAGTTCAATGCAGATCTGAGAGCAAAGGACAGCCTATTCTCCCACACTGGGCTAGCTTTGGGGCATGTTTTTGTGTCTCCTGAGTTATGAGAGCCAGGAAGATGCTGGGACCCAGAGCCTGGTGAGGAAACATGCCCTGGGTCACCCTGTTGGAAGCTCATCCAAGGTATGGCTCTTCTGTAGTTAGAAAATTTAGAATCGAGTCCCTCTGACTCTATACTGAGCCCAGTGTTTCTAGGGTCTTCCCTTTCCAGCCCAGCACCATGTGAGGTTGTGACCCATGAGTACTTGGGGCCCAATAATACTGGGCCAGCTGACACGGGGGAAAGCAGAGCCCTGGCTCCAAGCACAAGTCTCAGCTACCCTTGGGTCTCTCATTGACTACACTCAGGCTACAGACCAGGCCTGCTTCCCTGAAACTCTGCCCCATGTCTGGCCATACAACCTTCCCCTTAGGTCCCTGAAGCCAAGCTACACAGAAGCCTCATACCACACTCGCACCCCAAGTGGCAGGTTGCCAGGTAATGGGACTTTTAAGGAGTGATGGCTCAATGTCAAGGTGAAGATCCCTATAGAGCCCCTCCCTCTGGTCCTCCCGGCCTTCTCTTCAGTTGCATCACCAGCTTTGGAATCAGGCTGGAATTTGAACTTTGACTCTTCCTAACTCCACGGCCTCAAAAAGCTGCTTTGCCTCTGTAAGGTGTAATTCCTCATCTGAAAAATGGGGATAAAAATACCTAGTCATAATGATGGTAGGGGAGCTAAACCCCAAGTCTGGCTCAGGACCTAGCACGCGCTCACTTAATGATGTCTCTTATTATCCAAAAGACAGGTGCAGCCTTTAACCCCTGCCATCCAAGAATGCTTCTCGGATACCCAAATTCCTGCAGATCCAAGGCAGGTTGTCACCTCTATCCATCAAGGAGTGATGTTCCAGTTACCTACCCAAGGACCTTTTTTGGATGACAATAGCAGTGTCATCCTGTTTTTAGGAGTAATGGTGTCTGCCCTCAAAGGCTCTGTCATCCTAGTGCTTCCTAATGATGCCAGCATTCAAGGAAGAGCTGCCACCACCAACGTATAGTAGGGTTGACACATACCCCAATAAGGAGGCTTATTAAAATCATGGGAATGGCCACTGTTGTTCATTTTGTGACTGTTGTGCAACAAACCGTGTCTGACCACGGGGATGGAGCACTGAGCTTGGTTGGCTGTACCCAGGTGGCAGACAGCCAGGCAGGAGCTTCTGGAAGGACACTGCTTGTGGCACAGAACCACCAGGTGAGGAAAGACTGCCAGAGGTGGGCACCCTTGAGTGGAGCTAGAAGGATAACACGGGCTTTCTGGATCAGGATCACAAGGAGCTACTCTACTCAAAAGGAGCCTGCTGGGTCCTGGGGAGGGGGCCAGGATGGTGGGCATGTCCACCAGCTTTCCATTTCTGTTACAAATACCTGGGAAGAACAGCTTCCAAGGAGTGTAAGTTTATTTTGGTTCATAGTTTCAGAGGTTGCAGCCCATGGTCACTCAGCCCTGTTGTTTTGGGCCCAAGGTGAGGCAGAGAATTATAGCAGAGAGCGTGAGGTGGAGCAAAGCTGCTCACTTGATGGTGACCAGGAAGGAGAGAGAGAGAGATGAAGAGAAAGAGAGGGGGGGCAAGGACTGGGGTCTCCATATCCCCCTCAAGGGCACACCTCTAATGACCTAACTTCCTGTTACCAGGTCCCACCTCTGAAGGTTCCACCACCTTCCAGTAAGGCCACGGGCAGGCAACCAAGCCGCCAATGCATGGATTTTAGAGGACTTTTAGGATCCGAACCATAACAGTGGGCATTGGAGAGACAGATGGAGTAATTCATGGTCCCTCCACCCTGGGGAAAGATGAGATAGGCACCAGCAGGCACCAACACTCCACAGACAGAGGGGCAAACAGAGGGAAGCAAGGAAGGGGAAGGACAGTTCCGACAGGGGTGAGGCAGGAGAGCAAGGTCTTGGGAAAGCTTTGCTGACCGAGTGTGGTGGCTCCCCTGGGCTTTGGAGGAAGGTGGAACTGTGAGAGTTACCCAGGAGCAGTGGGTAACACCAGAAAGTATAAAAATCATAGAATGCACAATCCACAGACCTGAGTTCAAATAGCTGTGTGCCAGATGAACGATGTCTGTCAGTCTCCGGGAGATATCAGTGGTTCACACAAATCAGGATGAATCAAGACCTGTTTAATAAAGGAGTTCTATACATGTGTGACAGGGTGTGGATGGAAACAGAGCTGTTACTACTGCAAGGTCCAAAGAAAGGGAGTGTTTACTAAAACCTGCAAAAAGACCATCACATGCGGAGCTCAGACCTCAGCCAGCCTCAGGAGATCCAGACGCGGGAGAGAAGGAGATAAACACCTTGACTTCTCCTTCATCCTTTGGATCCCCTGTTGGGGCTTCCCTGTTGGCAGAACCCAGTGGAAAGCCAGAGGGGCAGGTTCTGGTGGATCCAGACCTTGCATATCCACCCCATGCTAGAGAGCAGGGAGGGAAGGTGGTGAATGATCAAGGACCAAGTGAAGCTACCTGGCACCTCTAATTCCCTGATTCCAAAATCCTCCCTCTCAAAGTGAGACAGTAAAGCCATGGTTCACAGGGTTCTCTAAAGGATGAAGAGAGAGAGAGCAATGGCAAACGGCTTTGTGCAAAGAAAATCTGTGCTCCTTATTTTGGGCCCAGTCACTTCCTTCAGTACTGATCCTTTTAGAATTCTTATCAGTGATAATTTCACAAATGAGAAAACTCAAGTTCAGAGAGGCTAAGTCATCTCTTTGGATTAATTAACTGCTTGCTTTGCAAGAGATAGGAACCCAAGTCACAGTGGCTTTAGCAAGGAAAATAAATAAATAAATAATTGACTGGCATAAGTGAATATAGTTTCAGTTTTCAGGCATGGCTGTATCCAGGAGTCATTCTGCTGTCCTGTGACAGCTTTATTCTCAGGATGTCTCCCAAGGGGTGACAAAGCAACTTCAGGTGTACTTCTGCCAGCTACCTAGACCGAGGGAAAGAGAATCCCCCTCCCCAAACTCCCAACAAATGTCCTACAGCTCACTTCCTTGTCTCTGGACCAATCCATCCCTATGGCCAGGTAATGAATGAAGTCTTTCATTGGCTTGGCCATGGTCAAGTGACAGAAGGAGCTAGGAGGCAGGGCCACCACGGCTGAAAAAAGGCTAGGTCGAGGTGGTTAAATGGACAACCAGAGAACTGACTACCCAAAACAGGGAAGATGTCTGGATGGCCAGAAAGAGGGGTGGGGAGAGCTGTGCACGGCACCCCAAAAAGTCAAATCCATGAACAGCCCTCCAGCTTGCAGCCTGGCCCCAGGTCCAAACTCTCTATCCCTGGGGGTTTGTTTTGCTTTGTTTTTTATGACTGTATTCTTTGCCAATAAGAAAAGCTAGAAGCACATGGCACAGGGACGGAGATGGGGGGATTGGAGAGGTGGGGCTGACTAGCCAGGAGCCTGGGTGTTTGGGGCAGGTGATGCTTACTCAGGTCAGCCTGACTCTCCATCAAAGGCTGGCGGTCACAGGATCAGGAGCTTGGGACCTGACCCACTGGGGGCACTTCTCTGATGGGCTCTCTCGCAGCAGCAGACTGCAGACCCTGCAAGCTCACAACCTTGAAGTTCTCTGGGTGGAAGGGCTGATCCAAGACAAGGCAACGCCAACGCATATGGTCCCTTGTGCCCACTTCCTCCTGCATCAGCTCACGTCCCTTTAAGAGTCTTAGGTACACGAAGCAGCAGCATTCCTTGTGATTTCTTTCTTTCTTTTAAAGTCTTCCTCCCTCTCATCATAAAGGCATGGTGCTAGGCCAGGAGTCCATTGCGTGTGTGCACATGTGTGTGCATGTGCACATGGTGGCAGTGGCCTAGGAGCCCCCTCCCCTTGGGGTTTGTGACTGGGAGAACAGGGCATAGGCACCTGCCTCTCTCCAGCCTCCTCTTTCTTATTTACCACTCTTCTGAGGTGCAGGGTGGCCCTGAAGAGAGGCTGGGGAATGGGATTTAGTGCAGAAGCATTTTGGGTCCAGAGAAAGAAGAGATTAGCAGAGGGAGAGAGGACAGGATGGGAAGACGGAGGAGGGGACCAAGGACACAGAGAGAGGATTGGAGGGGACAAACAGAAGTGGGCAGTGACTGGGGAGAGAGGGGAGGAAGTCAGGCAGGTTCAGAGGCAAGCAGGAGAGAGGCAGCACAGGGCTGCGCAGGCCAGGCCACAGGAGGAGCCGCTGCTCCCAGCAGAGCAGCTGGTGGAAGGAGAGGACACAGGAAGCCTTCAGATCTGGGGGTCCAGGAGGGGTGGGACCTCAGGGCTATGACGGATGAGCAAGTCTCAGCCTGGACTGGGGAGACAGATGCCCCCCAGTCTCTCTGGCAATGCCCGCCTTTTCCCCAGAGGGCCAAGTTTTGGCACACGAAGTGTAAATGGAGATGACAGCGCCCTGCTCCTCTGGGCTCGCCGCCTCGTCCCCAGCTGGCACACTGTGCACCTTGCTGGCCTCCACAGAGCCTTCCTCCAAAGTGGGCAGCACGCAGGCTCATCTTGGGGCCCTTCTAGCCCCACCCCACAGCCCAGCCAGACCCAGAACAGAGACTGGACACCAGCGTTAGAGCCAGGACGGGTGCAGGGCTCTAGGTGCAGAGCCTGGAGTCCTTGCTGCCTGCAGAGTCCAGGAGCTCTCCCCTCACCCTCACGGGAAGTGGCAAGTGGTCAGTACGAATGAACCTTCTGCAGAGTCTCCATTCCGGGCTGCTGCCTAGACAGGAGGGACCAGAGCCTACACAGAAGCTTGTCCAGGGTCACTGCAGACTGCCTGCCTCAAAGGTGCTTCTCCCAGGGGCCTCTGTGGTCCCATGGGGATGCTCACTATTCCAGAGAAAGCTCGGCTCCTCGTTGTCCTGCACCCCCAGCTGCGGATCTGATGTGGCACCAAGTCCTGTATGAATTGGGGCCCAAAGACATCCCGCAAACGCTGAGCAACCTCTGAGCCAGCCATCATCTCTGCCTCTGAGGCTAAGGCTGGCTGCACCCTCACAGTAGTGTTTCGGGGACCATAGAAGTGGGACGGTTCATTAAATGCCAAGAAAGTCACCAGTCCAGAAGCTGGGAAGAAATAGGTGGGTAGGCAACTTCCCCAAGCCCCAGGGCTAAGCCAGGAGGAAAGGATTTCACATGCAGCCCCATCTGTTCTGGGACTGGCCATTCAGATGAGCCATTCAGGTGGGCCACCACCAGGGGACTCCCTGTCAGTCAGAGTTGCAGGGAAGATCTAAGGACAAACTTCCTAATGGATGGCCTCTGCATTGTTAGAACATGAAGCTCCACACATTTTGCATCAGGTTCAAAGGCAGGAGACTTACTGCGCATGCTCGTGACACTAACACATGCCTGCCCCTGTGCATGCCCCTGAACACTGGCCCCTACACCCTCCTGGTGCGTACACACCCCATGGACGCCTGGTGCTCAGTCTCAGCCTCACATGTCCACAGTCAAGTCAGGCACCCATGCTCTCCCTGAAAGGCATGTGCACCAGTGTACGGTCACACTCAGACACACACTCCCAGACCTGTCTCCAGCAGTGAGATGACTTTCCTCATCTCACTCAGAGCAAATCCACACTTGGACTGATCTGGTCACACACCCACACTCCAGCATACACCCCACCTGACCACCCTCCAAAGACATCCCCAGCCCCAACTGTGCCAGGTGCCTGATTTAGCACTCATGATCAGGTCTCTGTGGGCCCTGGGCCGTATGCTGACGGCAGCAGCACCCATACAGCCCCACTGGGGTGTCCTTCTCTACTTTCCCCTGCACACTGGGCACAGCTGGCCCCTTCCTCGAACCACCACTGAGGCACAGCTCCTGCTTTTGACTTTGATGGAGAATCCCGGCCCTGATTTCAGGATGCTCTGGAAGCCCTTGCTGGGGCCTGAAGGAAGCTCCCGCAGACAGCTCTGAGCCAGAGGGGCTCCAGGTGAGCCTCTTGGGGGCCCAGCATTCCCTGCTGGCTTGGCTCCTTGCTCCTTCCACCATCAGGCCCCTGTTGGTGCACAGAGGCCACCAGACCCTTTGCAAAGCCCCCTCGGCTTCCACTTCCTCCCCCTTTCTCAGAGCTTTCTGGGGCTCCGCATGCTGTCTGGTAAATAAATCGAGGGCAGCGGGAATAATATACCTGTCAAACAGCAGCCAGCTTCCAATTTCCGCTGTCAGGCCTGCCTGGCTGTGCCACACCGAGCCTACTGACACGCTGCCACAAGCAATACGCTTCCCAAGCCCCCACAGGTGGGAGGGGTGGGCCACCAGCAGGGGACTCCCCGTCAGTCAGAGTTGCAGGGCAGATCTAAGGATGAACTTCCTAATGGATGGCCAGATGGGAGAAGAGCTGGGCAAGATTGGGGGGATAAGGTATTCCTAGATAACAGGGTGGACTCTGGGCTGCTTGGGAGCCTCACCATGCCCTCAGTATCGCGACTCAGCAGGGAGGCCCTGGTGAACTGGGGTCAGTCTGAATGTTCTCAGAACAGGTGGGAACTTTTACACATCCAGTCCTTTGGGGGTTCCAAGCCAGGTGTCACCACCACTGCCAACTCCCCCATACCAGGTTGATTCAGGAAGAAGCAGCTCTGTATTCAGACAGCAGGCTGGGTGGGGGTTGGAGACAGGGGATGGAAGCAGAGACCCCCAGGCCCCAGGCAGACATCTTCCTGAAGCCACATCGTCTTTCTGTGTCTGGGACTACAGGAAAGGGTCAGGCCATGACCCTCACAGCTGAACTGAGGTGTGTGGGTACAATGCAAATGGAGGAGGTCAGAACGAGTCAGGCTGCTGGAGATTTTTGTTGTTAATTCAAAGATGAGAGAACTTTCTCCGATATCAGGGCTGGGCTGTCACCAAGCAGCATCACAGGCTGCAAATGCTGCCCTTTCGCTGTTACCCCTCCCAGCCCACTGCAGACCAGGGCCACTTCCTCCACTTTCTTCTAAGCATGGCCCATGTCTGCCCTTGAGGAAAGTTCTCCCTCCAGATTCCTCCCACCCAGCAAAGACGTGGACGGGAGCCCAGAGCTCCTCTGATCAGACTCCTGATTTTTATAGAGGAGGAAACTGAGGTCAAAGAGAGGACGAGACCCATGCAGGAAGCACAAAGCATGGTGAGTGATCCCTGGCAATGCATTTAGCCCTTCCACACCTCAGTTTCCCTTTCTGTGAAATAAGATGAGAATATCCATCATGTCTTAGGGTCAAAGAAGGCACCTCCAGGAGGACACGACTTTTTCCTTTTTTATCTCCGCAGTCCTCCCAGAGCCAAGCCTGATAATAGGGTTTTGTTGTTGTTGTTTTTGGTTTTTGTTTGTTTGTTTTAGAGAGGACAGTGTAAGAGAGAGACAAAGAGAATCAATTTTTTATTGAGAAATTTATTTTTTGAACAATCATACAAGTTTTTAACAAAATAATATAAAATATATATAGATTCTGAAGATTAGATTTACCCCCAAGAGTGTCCCCCGCAATTACCCACCCTTATCCCTCCCTTCCTCTTCCCACAATATTTCTAAAAATGTATTAGGTTGTATAACATTACACCTTATCTGGATTTTAAACATGATAATAGACCTCCTTTCTCAATGACTAGGGTCTAGCTCCAGCCTCCACAGACAGGTGAAGACATTCGACCCTTGGTTCTCTGGGTTAAGCTGATTTTACTCAGCATAATTTCTTCCATAGCCATCCATTTACCTTCAAAGGCTGCAATATCATTGTTTCTAATTGCTGTGTAAAGTTCCATGGTATATATGTACCACAGTTTTCGGATCCATTCATCCAGTGAGGGACATCTGGGTTGTTTCCATAATTTAGCTATTGTAAATTGAGCTGCTATGAACATAGATATTGCTGTGTCACTATAATGTGCTGATTCTAAATCCCCTGGAAAAATACCCAGGAGTGGAATAGCAGGATCATATGGTGGGCTCATCCCTAGTTTTTTTAGGATTCTCCACACTGCTTTCCAGAGGGGCTGTACCAGTCTGCAGCTCCACCAACAGTGTGTTAGTGTGCCTGTCTCTCCACAGCTCCTCCAGCATCTATTATTATTTTCTTCATTTTTGCCATTCTGACTGGCGTGAGGTGATATCTTAATGTAGTTTTCATTTGCATTTCTCTGATTACTAGTGATTTAGAGCACTTTCTCATGTATTCATTGGCCTGATCAATGTCCTCTGTTGAGAAGTTTCTATTTAGCTCTTTGGCCCATTTATTAATTGGGTTGTTTGTGTTTTTGTAATTGAGGATTTTTTGAGGATTTTGTAGATTCTGGATATGGGGCCCCTGTCAGAGGAATCATAGCCCAGAGAATCAATTTTTTTTATTGAGTTTTTCACTTGGCTTTCATTGCTCTAACAGTTGTCTATGAGGATGCTGGGTTTTGAACCGTGTATTTGTGCATGCCGGGCAAGCGCCATAACCACCGAGCCACTGCTCCAGTCCCGCTAGCAGGTATCTTTGACAGTAAGCATGCTTGAGTGAAGGAATGCTCTTAGTAGTTGCTCATTAAATGGCACCCCTGTCCCCTGCTTATTCAAGCTCACAGCTGAGCTAGCAGGAAGCCCAGGTCTGCAGCGCCTCGTACCAGGACGATTTATAGCCCTTCTCTGCCTCACCTGCGTGTTTCTCTCCCCCAACCCTGCACCACAGTCCCTGACTTCTCCTGGAGGAACTGGAAATGGGCCAGGGAAGACAGAGTCTCCTTAAAGGAAGAGCCAGGTCTGAGGCCCCTTGTCACTGTCCACCGAAGAACATTGAGGGAGGAGCAGATTTGCTTTTATGTCATGCAGAGGAACCAAAACAAATACAAATGATTTCGGCAACATAAACTCAGGCTGGATTGGGCTGGGCTCCCCTCCTCCTTTCCTGCTGAGCCCCTAACCAGTAAGAAACTGAGTAACTCCCTGCCAACCACTGAGCTGGGAGCCATACCAGCAACGCCCTGCTCCCGCACAGCCACGGGCGTAGGGGGAGCAGACAGGACACCCGAACCCTTGCTCCTGGTTCTGGGGCCCTAGGGCATTCCAGGGAAAAGGACGTTCCTGGCTGTGGCATGTGGGAGTTTAGGTCAGCTCTAAGGTGGCCTCTTGTCCACTGTTTGCCGCCCACGAATCCAGAGAGGTTATGGGCTATCAAACAGAGGTTGGGGAGAGGAAGACATTCAGTGGATTTGTTACTACTGGGGGCTGGTTAAAGGGCCATTCTGCTTGGTGACTGGGGTTGAGTTACCTTCTCAGAGCCAGGCAGGACCTGGAGGTGGCACATGCATCCAAGCAAGGGACTTCGAGATATAGCCTTCACTCTATCCAAGACAGAGAAAGGGGTGCATAGAATGGAGGGGCTCTGTCCAGCCACCACAGTGGCCACTCCTTGCATCCAAGGGTGCTTTCTCCCCACACGGCATCAGCCCAATGTGTTCTCAGGTCCTTTTTAATTCCTTCTCACTCTGAGAGAGAGAGAGAGAGAGGTAGAGCTGCGCACACTCACACACACACACACACACACACACACACACACACATTTACAATAAACAAGAGAGCTGGTCAAAGGTGCCTAGGCAGATGTTGGGACAGTAACCTGCACATGTAGAGCTCCATGCATTATCCTCCTTCCGCCCCAGTAGGGGACACACACACTGGCTGGGAGGGTCGGGAGAGGACCAGGCAGGGACGCTCAACTGCTGCTCCACCCATTCATCCTTGAGCACTCCAAGCCAGAAATTCCCACATGCGCGTCTTCCTCAGCCCTTCCCGTGCATGCTCGCACACAAGGCCAAGACAGAGGAGGCTGCTGATCAGACAAACAAGGAGCTCAGGCTTGAAACAGAAGCCAGCAGGGCGCCGGGTTGGGTTGTGCAAGATGAACTTTTCATAGCATGCAAGGGTGCGCTCTGAGCTGCGGCCAGGTGTGGCCATCCCTCAGTCCCCAAAGGACCTACTAAGTGTCACATGCTCCCTGAAACCTCCTGGAGTTCACTCCCTCCTCTCCCTCCTCCGGATGCACATAGTTGCATCACCACATATGGAGTTGGGACCTCATTGGGACACTTTTTCCAGCCTTCAAGCCAATTTTTCAAATACAATATACACATGCAGACACAAGTGTAGATACATATGTGCACTTGTGCACATACACACACACAGAGGGAGAACCTGCCTCCTGCCCTTGAGTTCTGACTTCAATCTAACATATCCATCCACATCTGTGTGAGGCTTGCAGGGTGATGGAACATGGCCACACATCCCCAAGTGTCCCGGAAGCTCCAGGACCATGCCTAGGGAAGGGCACAGGTGAGGCAATCAGACAGGCCTGGGCCTGGCTCTCCTGCCCTGGGGATGGGAGGCAGGTCCCTCCAGCTCTTTGTGCCCAGACTCCTGGACTAGGACACTAGCAGGAGCTGCCTCCTAGTATTGTTTTGAAAGTTAAACAAGAGCCAGGTGCAATGGCACACGCCTGTAACCCCAGCAACTTAGGAGGCTGAAGCAGGAAGATCACGAGTTCAAAGTCAGCTTCAGCAACTTAGTGAGATCCTGTCTCAAAATAAAAAAATAAAAGGGCTGGGGATGTGGCTCAGTGGTTGAATGCCCCTGGGTTCAAACCCTAGTACAAAAAAAAAAAAAAAGTTAAACAGGGTTTCAGGAGCCAACAAGTATTTGTTAACAGTTGTTTCCATTATTGTCCCTTTGTAATGGATCCAGAGATGCACAGAACGGCTATGAGAGCAGATGCCAACTCAGAAGACAAAGAACTTTTTTCAACCTGTCCAACTGCTTCAGGTAAAGTTGTCCTGGAATTCAGGGCAGGATAGGATAAGCCCTGGCAGGCTGAGACCTGGGACATGCCCAGGATGGTGACAATCCCCATGCCAGCTGCTCTAGCTCTCACAGACAGCCCTCCTCCTACAGCATGCAGTATGCAGTATGCAGCAGGATACAGGCTGACCCACCTTTCAGTCACCCACCTGGTGGCCCAGGGGACATCTAGTGGGGCCACCAGGAGTGAGCATGGGAGGCTGCAGAGGGAGTAGCCCCAGTGGCAAATGGTGTCCCTCACAGGGCCAGGCCAGCTCTGCTCTGAGGTCACCCAGATGCTATCAGCAAATTTAAGGTGGCACCAGTTCAGCCCAAGATGCCTGCCCCCACCATGGCCTGGCCTAGCCACCCAGGCCTTCCCAGGCTCTAAGGCAGTTTTGCTGAACACATGTGGTGCAAGGAGTCTAGAAGCTGTCAAGTCTCAGACTGCTTAATCTGGACACGGTGGTGAGCCTTCAGGAGTCTGGCACACGCACACGTCCACCTGTACACACAGGACAGGGAGAGCGTCTCTTCCTTTGTCAGATTTCAAAGGGATCCAAAACCAAAAAAGAGCTCCAATTTTCTGTCTTACAATCTAAGTTCATTTTGTAGTTAAGGAATGGAGAGGTCCAGAAAGGTCATCTCTCAGTCCCCTTCCCTGGGGACATTTCTGGACCTTCAGCTAGGGATCAAGAGAGGACCTGAGGGCTCTGCCCTGTGGACCTACAGGCTGAGCTGCTCTGTGCCTCTGTCTCCCTTTCTGCTTTGACAGCTCGCCTGCTTGTCACCTCCTCCCGCCCACCACTCCTTCCTTGCGGGCAGGGAGGCCCCTCACCATCCATCCTGCCTGGCCTTTCATGAAGGACAGAAGAGGGAAATGCTCCTGGGAAGACCCACAGAGCCAGCCACCAGGTGCAGGCCATAGGCGGCCACACGCCCCCTCCCACACCCACTTGCTTCCATCACCTCCAGGTCCTCCCCACCTGCCTGCCTTCCAGAGTGATGAGTTTATCTTTAGGACAGAGAGGTGCATTTGACAGGAGATGGCTGGGGCTGAACTTCTCTGTAAGCAGGCTCCCCACGGAGGGATGGGAGAGATGCTATCGCTCCCCTGTGTCAGTCAGTCAGGAAATGAGTCTTCCTACATGTCGCCTCCCCACCCTGCTCCCCAGTGTGGTCCTGAGCTCTACCTGGCCACCAAGGGAGCTATAAACATCCTATAGGCTCAGAGCACTGGAGCCCAGGGACTGGGGCCACATGGAGAAGAGAAATAGCACCCAAACTGGCCCCAAGGAAAAGGAAAAAGCAAGCCAGCAGTGGCCTAATGCTGACACTGGGACGCATCTCTGAAGCTTGGCAGAAGTCAGCAGTTTGAGGGTGGAGAACACATCTGGGAGAGAAGGGACACATCTGGGCCATCCCAGGGGTGCCTCTGGAACTTGTCTCCAGGAGCCACATCATCACCCCCACCCCCATGTCGGTTGTCACTGCTTGCTGCCTGCTCCTTCCCTGGGGCCTCCTCACTTCCCGTTCCACCCCCTCCCCTGGCAAGTCGGGGTTGGGGTCATACTCTCAGCACTCTGGGGTCTGGGGCCCCTCATCCAGATCAAGGAGATGAGACCAAGGAGCGAGGAGAATTGGGAACAAAGGCCAACACACTGAGGCAGGACAGCTTATCTCCCCGGCTATGATCCAGCACTGATCCAGAGACTATGTGGACAGCCCACCTCCAAGGCTGGGAGGATGGCAGGCTGAGAGGCCAGCTGGGGCTCTTGGATGGCAAGGCTGAAAGCAGAGAGATGGGCGACCAGAATCTGGGTGTGCACCGTGCTCAGAAGGGGAGAAGGGCTCACCAAGCTGTGGCCGTTGTGACCACTTGCAGCATCATAAGATGTGAGTGCCCAGCACCACCCAGGGCTGCCACATCCAGCAGAGGTACGGAGGAGCAGGGGCCCTGGCGTGGCTGCCTCTGGGCTTTTGGTTCTGCCATTTGTATCCTGTCTCCCACTGGCACCAGGTGGGGACCCTGGCTCTTCTTCTTTCCCCAGGACCCTCTTGGGCACCCCCAGCAGGTCACACTGCTGTTCAAGATCCTGGCAGCATCCACCCTGGGCTGTGGCATTCCAGCCTCAGCTCTCCTCCGTCTCCCACCACCTCACCCTGCCGTGCACATCCTGTTGAGCAAAAGGCAGTATGTTATGACACGAGTAGCACAGTCCCCATAGTATTGCTAACTGTGTGACCTCGGGCAAGACACTTATGACCTCTGAGTCTCAGTTTCCTCATCCATGAAATGGAGAAGCAAGGATTTCCTTGTTGCCTCGTTATGAGAATTATTGATGGTGCACGTAAAGTACCTGGCACCACCTAGCAACTTCAGAACCAGCTATTGTGTCTTCATCGTCGTAACTCTGGGCGGTGCGCAGCAGCATGTGGTGGCAGCTGGGCACCCGGCATGGAGATCCAGGGCTGCAGGCGTGAAACTCCCTAAGAAAGGAAGGGACTCCTCCATCCCTAGCGAACTGCTGTCAGCACGGGGCCATGTGCTTCCGTCCAGCTTCCTTATGCACAGCCCAATCAAGAATAGAAAAGCTGCCCTGCTCAGGGGCTTTAGAGATGGGGACAGTCTGAGTAGTGGCCTGGCCCTGAGCACTGTCTTCTTCCATTTTTTCTGGACTGAGCTGTAGAACATGAAAGCTGAGAAGGATCCCAGAAACCACTCAGTCCGCACACCCCTCCCCATCTAAGAGGAGGAAACTGAGGCTCAGACAGGAATAACGTTAGTCCAAGGTCACATTGTAGCTGAGCCCAGAGCCCCTGGATCCTGACACCATCCAGGGCACACGGCCACCTCCTCACCCACTTCTTGGGAATCCTGGTTTTTTTCAATCTCAAAGAGCACCTATCTACAAAAGAAGACAATAAGAGGCACCCTCCAACCCACCCCCAACACAGAAGCCCAGCCAGGCTCCATGCCTCACCACACAGAGAAGCCGTAATCAGGGGGTAAAGGATACACGGGAACCTGAAGGAAGCAGACACCCGAGGAGACCAAGATCAAAGCTCCAGCTGATGTGCTGACTGGGGAGAGCCCTGCTTCTTGATCCCTAGACAACAATCCTTTTACTGTGTCCTCATGTAGCAGAGAAGAAGAGGAGTCCTTTCACAGAGCACAAATCTCAATCATGAGGGCTCCATCCTCCCAAAGCCCCACCTCCAACACCACCCCACTGAGGGTTGGGATTTAGATTTGTGAATGGGGAGATAGGCGTGAACATTGACCATGGCAGGTCTCAGAGGCCAGGCACGTGTTACACCCCCGGGAAGGCTCTGGATTTCCCAGCCCTGGCTCATCTCCAACTGCCCCAGGAAGGATGCAGGCCCAGAGATCAGAGTCAACCTGGGCAAGGCGCTTGTGTCATGGGGCAGGGCCTTTGGAAATGATGACTAGGTTCCCTCTCCTGAAATGAACAAAGCCCCCCAGCCTGCCCTGGGAGGGGCTGCTAAAGAACACTCCTGTGACCCACCCCGATACACCCTCTGGGAATCATGTGAGGCAGGCTCTGGTCCTGTCTGTCAGATCCTGCCTGTAGTGACCAAGTCATTCCTCTGGGTCTCAGTTTGGACCACAGAGATGACTTCAAAACTGTATTTCACTCTTGGGACTCTTTATTTGTTTTTTTAAAGATTTGTTTCCTAGCCATAACAAATTACCACAAATTGGGTAGTTGATAATAACCAAATGTATTCTGCTTAGTTCTTAAGGCCAGAAATTCAAAATCAAGGTGTCAGCAGGCTGCCCTCCCTCCCAGGGCTCTCGGGGAGAACCTGCTTCCTTCCTGTTTCTGGAACCCCGGCACTGCTTGACCTGCAGGCTGCGTCCCTCCATCCTGTCTTCCTCTCCTTGTATCTCTCCTCTGAGTCTCTTGACACCTGTCATTGGCTTTGGGTTCCTCCCAGGTGATCCAGGAAGATTCCATCTGGACATCCTTAACCTAATCACGTCTGTGAAGAGCTGTTTTACAAATAAGTCTGAATTCACAGGCTCCTATGCTAAGGACATAGACATCTTTGGGGGGCCCACCCATTCAAATCCATTACAATGATCTCACTCCAAACCCTATTATATTGTTCAATGCACTATGTATCAGAGTAAAACAAGAATGGAAGCCGGGGTTACCTCTGCTCCTCTCCTGCCCCCAGCCCCTCCTCTCCTCCTCTTTCCCACCTTAAGTCCTCCCAAGAAGCATTAGACATCCAGGTCCCCTCTGCCACTGCCATTGTGCCTGTCCTTGTCAAGCCCCTTCCAGCCTCCTGGGGGCCTCCTGGGAGGTGGCCTCACTCCCCAAAGGAGCTCCTACATGTCCCAGCAGAGTCCAAATCAAGTTCTGCCTACTGTCCTCTGGGGCCTTCTGGCCATTCCTGGCCAGCACACCACTGATCAGCTGGGTGGGGCCCAGAAGAAGCACTCCCTCCCCAAGTCCCCCATAGAGCTGGAATTCCAAACACTGGTGCTCCTGCTTGCAGGGCAGCAGAGGTTGTGGGAGGTAGACTGTGGCAGGAGTATAGCTGGGAATGGGGGTGGGGCTCACAGGGGCAGTCAGCATCCACCCTGGTCTCTAGCCAGGGGCAAGGGGAAGTGAGGAGGCTTGGCCTTGGGGATGAAAAGGGGATCCCTAGTGGATTCTATGTGAGGCATTAGAGCTCTCTTAAGAGGACCACAGAGCCCCCACCCCTAGAGGCTGAAGGCGTGGAACTGAGCCTGCCACTCCTCTGTTCAAGACTAGTGTGTTTTTGTGACCTTAGATGGGTCATTGCACCTTCCAGAACCTCACTTAAAGAAGATGAAAATAACACTTTCCTCAAAGTATTATTGGCGGCCTCATGTGGGATAAAGATTATTTAAAAAACTCTTCTATGAATCCATCCGGCAGGTAACAGTAAGAACCTGTCCCATGACAGTTCATCTCCGGATGCAGGGCCACTGGAGCCAGAGCAGAGACAGGCAGAGCTTGGGGACGCTGTATGGGAGGTGCTGGGAAGGTAGGACTGGACCAGAGAAGGATAGAGAGATGGGAATGGAGTGGCAGAGGAGAG
The DNA here is from genome assembly GCA_004027875.1 of Aplodontia rufa. Taxonomy (NCBI): domain Eukaryota; kingdom Metazoa; phylum Chordata; class Mammalia; order Rodentia; family Aplodontiidae; genus Aplodontia; species Aplodontia rufa. The sequence goes on from PVKS010008748.1 coordinate 59,736, forward strand.
GTGGAGATGGATGACAGGAGGCAGTGGGAGAGAGCCCCCCAAAAGGAGCCCAAGGTTCTCTCTTGCTGGCAGCTTGACTCCTCGCCCAGCAGCTTGCATGTCCAGGACAGGGAGCCCTCTCTTCCTGCTCTCTGCTTCTGCCACTGTGCCTAGCACTGGGTCTGGTACACAGACACAGACACAGGCTGAGCTTACAAGACAGAAGTTGGGTAGGCTTGGAGCTGGTGCACTCACCCAGAAGGTGCTAATTGAGCAGATTAATTGAGCCAATTACTGCAGCCTCCTAGGAGGTCTGGGAGCAGGCCTGGCTCCTGGGGACCAGGTGCAGGGCTGCGGGATGGGCTGCAGGAGGGAGCCAGGCCCTTGCAGGGCACAACTGAGCTCTGCACCCCCAGCCCTGCCTGCCTGCATAGGCACAGGATGGAGGACCGGCCAATGCCCACTGGAGAAAGATGGGTTTGTGCTCCTGGGAAGGTCCAGGAGAGTCAGGGCAGGAGAAGTGGGACTAGAGCAGGAAGGGGGTGCACTGAGCGAATGAATGATTCCAGGAGAAATGAATCACCTTTTCCTGCTACACCTACTGCTAATTCTGGAGTGTGAACGAAAGTGAGAGTGAACACAAACGCAGATCCTCCAGGCAGGCTTGTAGGACGCGTGGGAACAGTGCGCAACGCTGTGTCCTTTATCACAGCCTCTGTGGGAGGCCGGCATCACTGCAGTTGTGGCCCTTTTACAGATGAGGGGACTGAGAGGAATGCCACCAAGCTGGAGCCAAGGGGCTAAAAGTGAAGGATCAGGATTTAAACCCGTCTTTCCAGGCTGCATAAGCTCTGGGGTACCCAGCCTACGGTGTGCACGGGCATGGTTTCAGGAAGTGTGGCCCTGAATTGGGTTTTTGTGAGCGTGGTGGCCAGGAGGCACTCAGGTGAGCTGGCCCAGCTCAGTGTGCAAAGGCAGGGGTCACAGGAGCATATCTGCCCACGGAGGTGCACTGGGAAAATGTTCCTTTTTCCCTTGCACTCATACATGGGACCGTAGTCTAGCCTGGGGCCAGGCTCAGCTGAAGGCCAAGGATGACACGGTTGCCAGAGAGGAAGAAGCTCTGGTCCGAGACTGAGAGGTACAGGCCCTCTGCCCCCTTCTCTCCACCCACCCCCACCTCAGGCCACACCTTGCCCAGGCTCACACAATGTTCCCACTCACACCTGCTCCCTTCCAATCCTAACTCCATACAGAGGCCAGAGGGGTTTATTTTTATTTTATAAATTTAATCACAACCCACTTTTGTCTTGTTTTATTTGTGCAAAAGTATCAAGTCTCTATTTGAGTAAGAGAGACTATGCTCATTTGGGGATGAAAAAAATTTTTCAAAAATCAACTTTATCAAAATAATTTACATAAAACAAAACGTACCCATTTGAAGTGTATAGATTATTAATTTTGACAAATATATACACTTCAGTGCCTACAACTGCATCATAACATTTCCATGACCTTGGAAAGTTCCCTCGTAGCTCTACCTGGTCAAGCCAGCTCCCACCCCAGGACGTTGCTGACTTCATTTCTATCACTAGAATTTTACCTTTTCTAGAACATTATATGAATGAGCATGCGCTCAACGTTCTCTGTGGCTGGATTTTCACTTGGCGTAATTTTGGACTTCATCCATGTTGCTGCATGTATTGCTGCGTGTCGTCTGTTCCTTTGTATTGCTGTATAGTTTCCCACTACGTGCATTTTCCGGTTTGTTTATCCTCCAGTGCATGTTTGGGTTGCTTCCAGTTTGGGGGCTATTATGAATAAAGCTGCCATGAACACCAAATACAAGTCTTTTTACATATACCTTTATTTCCTTGCACTGAGTACTTTGGAATGCAGTTGCTGGATATGGGAAGTACATTTGCCTCACATCGTAAGAACCTGACAAACCGACCCTTACGATGAATTATGAACTCCTCCAGCCTGGCCATCAAAGCCCTGCACACTCTGGCCCCTCCTTTTTTTAGCCTCCCCTCCCTCCTTTTTCCCCTTGCTCCTGTGTTTTCTTGCAGTTCCTTCCAGGCACAGAGCTTCTTTCGGAACTTTGCATCTGCTGGATTCTTCTTCTGCAAATGCTTCCCCAACCCTCATGTTCACTGGGACTCCTCGTTTTCCAGGGCAGCTTCCTAACCATCCCCATCACCCACATGGAAGTGGAGCTCACAGCCCTGCTCTCCCTGCTTTCTTCCTTAGAATTCAGGTCACAAGGTTAATTGCATGGTGGCTTCTGTGGTTTCATGTTTCATGTTCCTCTGCTCTCAACTATAGGCCTTGAGAGCGCAGGAGTCACACCCCTCTCCTCCTGAGGACCTAACACAGTGCAGGAGGTATTTTCAGAGACTAAATGAAGGTGGCTGAGCCCAATGGTCCACAGTCCTAGGATGGGCTCCCAATACCTGCTGGGGAATCTGGGAGCCCACAACTTGCAGAAATCCAAGATCCAGTGACTGGAGAGAGGGAGGGAGTCAGGAGAGGGAAGAGAATGACTCATCTTCAGAACCGCATGGCAGGGGAAGAGGAAATGCAACTCAGCAGCTTCTTGACCTTTTGCTGTGTCCTGGACAAATGCTCCAGTCCCAGTGAGCAGAGGTGGCAAGCAGGTACTCTCAGAGTCGGGGAAAATATTTGCTGGGCTACAAGCAATAATAACTGGAGAGATTTCTCAGGCTCAGAGAAAAGACATATCATCCCTCCCCACCCCCAGCCTCTGCCACTGCCTGTGGTGAAAGGCTCCCCTGCTGTGGCTGCCCCTCCACCCCCACCCCTTAGAGCGGTGTGCAGCTCTAAGGCTGGGAGAGAACTGGCCAGAGGGTGGTGTCTTGCCCAGAAGGACAATGTGAAAGCAACAGAACCTTCCTTCTCAAAATGCAAAGGGCAGGGTGACCCAGATCAGGGGACATGGACTCAATGACCCACCTGAAAACACTAGGATGAGGCCTGGGAGAAAGTCTCAGAAATCCTTCTTCATGCCTGTAGAAGCCAAGCCCACAAAGGCAGGGACTCGCAGGAGCAGATGCAGGTACGGGAGCGTCCACAGAGGGCTGAAGACAACTGAGGCAGCCATGGGCCAGCACGCCAGGCTCTGCGCAGCTCCAGGCAGCCTGACTCTGCAGTGACTCTCCAGGCCTGAAGACCCAACCTGGAGGGGAGGGGCAGGCACTCAGCCTAATGGAGAAATGGTCCAAGGCCTTGCAAAGCCACGAGCACTAATGGATACGGACCTCTCTCTGGGACCATCACCCAGAACTAATCTATGGCAAATCTGCTTTTAACATCTCACTGACTAGCTCTCCTCCCCGAGGTATGTAACTGCTCCGCCTGCACGTGGGTCATGGTTTATTAATCCTAAGAGGGTCTCAGTCCATTGCCACTGGACCCCTTGCTGTCACCCTGCTACAATGCCCCCATCACGGAGCATGCTCAGCTGGGTCCCACCTCCAGGGATTCCGTCAGGATCATGACCTTCTGAGCTGCCCAAGCCTTCAAAGTGCAGCCAGAGGAACTAAAAGCCAGAGTCAGGGACACTGTAGGTCCCACCTTCTCTCTGATTTCTCCAGGGCCCGGGTCAGGAAGGTGCAGATGCCTGCAGCTGGTACAGGCATAGACTTCAAGTGTCAGTTTACCTCCTGGAGCCTTGATTTCCAAATCCTCAAATGGAAGACAGTAATAATTATACGGCAGCAATACCTTGTCAAGATTAAACACAGTAATGGCTGTAAAGTCTTGGTACCTAGTTAGCATTCAAAAAATGATAGCTCATATTAGGAATAAACCTTAAATTCTGGAACAATCTATTTTTAACCCTCACGTTGGTCAAGTGTCTTATAGTTGAGGTAGCACATTCTCATTTACTTTCTCATTTGTTCCTTACTACAATCATGTATGAACACAGGACAAATACTAGTGGCCTCATTTTACAGAGGAGGTAGTGAAGTTCCAGCAGGGTAAAAGACATTGTGTGATTTTCCCAAGACCTAGTGAGTTGCAAGACCAGGATTAGAACCTCTGGACTCACACCCTGTATTGTTCTCCAGTAGACCTGCAGCTGTGTACACATCCCTGCTTCCTGGGCTCTGTTGGGCTCTGTGCACGGCCCAGCAGTCCAAAGAACTTCAAGGGCTTTGTAGAAGATTTAAGAGCAAAAGACCCTTTCTTCCAGCTAAAGAGAAGGGTTCGGGGTGACTCAGATAATGCATGTGCCTCAGGGTTGGGGCTGAAGCCACAGCTGTATAGGGGCTGGGGAAGAGTTTTATTTAAATAAAAAAAAATTGTGTGGGTGGGGGACATCATAAAAATAGAAGGGAGACCACTAGAGTAGAGAAAGGGGACCAGAGGGAGGGACGAGAGGACAGGGAAGGTCATGGGGAATGAAATTGACTGAACTGTTATGTGCATGTACGAATGTGCCACAAAGGATCCCTCTATTATGTACAATTATAATGCACCAGTAAAAAGTGAATTTTTCAAAAAACAAGAATTTTTCCTGAAAGTGGTTAGGACAGGGTTCCCCAGGGCCAGAGAAAGGGAAGCTAACACCATCAGAGGGAAGGTGGTAGCACTCGGCCCTCCTCCCAGACTACCAGGTGGGGGGCCCTTACACAACATGAATTATGAGTGGACCCAAGGGATCATGGATGTTGATCCTTCTCCTAGCAGAATTGGAAAATTAGTTAAAATCCTTCCCACAAAATGTCAAACACCTGAGGATCTTAAAGAGATATAGGGGTGCACGATTATCTACCGCTGTGTAACAAACTATCCCCTCAACTTGCTGGCTTAAACACAGCAGTATCTATTACCTCACAGTTTGCATGGTCACGAGGTTGTGAGAGAACATTGGCTGGGTGGTTCGGGCTCAGGTCCTCTCCTGTGGCTACAGTTGAGGGTGTAGGCATCTGAAGGCTCAGCTGGGTCTGGAAGATCCACCTCCAAGGTGGTGCTCTCACCCAGCTGTGGGCAGGAGACCTCATACTTAGGCTTCCCTGTAGGGTTGCCAGAGTGACTTCATGACAAGGAACCAGGAGAAAGTCCCATGCTCTGCATGATCCAGTCTCAGAAGTCACAGGCCATCACTCCTGCCTTGTGTCTAATTGCTAGGAGCAAGTCTCTGATTCCAGCCCACACTCAAAGGAGGTGAATTAGGCTCCACCTGTCAGAGGGAGCTGCAAAGAATTTGGAGACAAAAAAAGGTTGAACACCATCAAATGGGCAGAGTGTGCTAGAGCAGCCCTAGGAAACCACCTGCAGGTCAGGACCAGGTCGCTGGAGCCCTCCCAACAGCACCAGGGAGGCCCCGTGACACCACTCAGAGGCCTGATCCTGCTCACATGGTCATGCAACTTGAGCTACCCTGGGTCATGGGACCAGACACCCCCAGGTAGGATCTGAGATGAAGGAGGGACAGACTTTTGTCAAGATGCCAGGACATGGTGGAGGCGGCCTTCACTCAAGCCTGAACACGTGGTGGGAACAGAGGTTGCGGTGCTCATGCTCCTGGTTCTGGGCTACTCTACCAGAGCAGGAAGGGGACTCCACGTCTGCCTGGCACATGTTACAGGAACGTGTTTGTGTGCACTTTTGATGATACTCATAAGTCTGGAAAGGAAACTGCCTGCTATGGTTTGAACGTTTGTTCCCTCCTAAACCCATGCTGAGATTTCTTTAATTGCCATTATAACAGGATGAAGAGGGGAGGTGTTTAAGAGATAATTAGGCCAGGAGGGTTCACCCTCATGGGTGGCTTTAATCCGTTAATAAATAACTTTAGGAGTGCCTCCTTCTCTGGCCCTTCCACCTCCCACCATGGAATAATGTAGCAAGAAGGCCCTCAAAAGATGCTGTCCCCTTGACCTTGGGCTGTCCAGACTCCAGAATCATTTGAAATAAACATCTGTTCATGACACATTTCCCAGCCTCAGGTATTTTGTTATAGCAACACAAAAAGGACTGAGATGCTGCCTTCCCTGGATCCTAGCTGGCCTGGGAGCAAAAGGCCACAGAGACCGGACCTGATTTGCCTAGCCTCACCCACCAGCAAAGCTGCCACTTGCCAGCCGAAAAAGGCAGCACCTAGCACCACCTACCCTGCTGCATTCAGACAATGACATCAAAAGTGGACACCTGACCCAGCAGGAGACAATGGGTTGGTTGACCAAGAGCCAATCAGATACTCTGTCTTAAGATTTTGAAACTCAGAGGCCCAGAGCTGGGGCACAGTCTGTGGCGGGGCCTGAAGCTGAGGTCAGGCAGATTGGGGGCAGGTTGGGGGAGGCTGGGGCAGCTATTTTGGGAGTTTGTGTTGATGAGCAAGCAAAGAAGGCTGATCCGCAGAGCCAGGCAGGAAAATGGAGCCAAGAGAGCAGCAGGTGGAGGGGGCCTGGGTGGCCTTCGAGGGGGAGAGAGAGGCAGGGGAGTGCACTGGGCTTTCTTCCTGTTTCTCCCAGGTCCCACAGGCCCTCCAGCATCCTTCCCCTGCATCCCTGTTCCTTAAGCAGGTTTGAGGTAGGTTCTATTCTGGGCAATCAGATACTCCCTGCCTTGGAAGGGACAGAGGGGACCATGGCCTCTGCAACACCACCAAGGAGGACCTTTTGGTAAAACTGTCATATTCATACCTACATGCTCTACACCCAAGGAATCCAGAGAAACAAAACATGGCACTTAGTTAACTCTGCGGCAGCATTTTCTCATGTATCTTTGTTCCTGCTTCCTCTCCCTGGGGCTGAATCCCAGCAGCAAAGAGAAACAAAGTTCATGGCAGACAATTACCCTTGGGTCCCTCTGGGCAGAGGTGAGCGAAGAGAACAGATTTACAGAAAGGGCAGCCCTCCAGAGGCTGGTGTGTGTGTGTGTGTGTGTGTGTGTGTGTGTGTGTGTGTAATGGGCAGTGATGTTAGTATTTGTGTGTGTTGGTATTTGTGTGTGTGTGTATGTGGGGGGGGGGGCCTGGACGGTGATGTTGGAGTGTGTGTGTGTGTGTGGCCTGGGTGGAGATGTTGGTGTGTGGTTGTGTGGCTTGGGCGGTGATGTTGGTGTGTGTGTGTGTGTGTGTGTGTGTGTGGTCTGGGAGTGATGTCGGCAGCCAGCAGGAGGACAGCTCCACCTGCCTCATGTCATTGCATCACTGGGTCTTACAGCAATGTGGATTCCTACTTAGTAGCCACATCTGTGGTCAATGCCAATGTGGACTTT
>PVKS010008749.1:0-66953 GCA_004027875.1 Aplodontia rufa
CACTCCTGGGGGTAAATCTAGTATCCAGAAACTTTACACATTTTATATTATTTTGTTAAAAATTTGTATGGTTGTTCAAAAATAAAAATTTAAAAAAATAAAATATTCTTAATATGTCCTTTATTACACTTATAGGATTAAAATGCTCATGTATTAAAAATCCTTGTTGTTTCACTAGAAACTTACGAAAGTTCCTGCTTTTTTTTTTCCCTCTAATAGATATAAGCTTACCAAAGTCGGCGACAATATGCTACACAGCTGCCTTGCTCAAAGCAAGAGCTGTCTCTGACAAGTAAGTGAGCAATGATGGGTGCGGTACAAAACGGCTGTCCCCACTTAAGATATGTTGCCTCTGAGGGCTTTCTCTGATTTCCTAGTCAATGAGTCTCCTGCTTATGAGCATGCATTTCCCAAAACCTGCTGATCTTTTCTTTCACTACTAGAAGAAGGAAATGTGTATTCCCCAGGTATGGTAAGGGTGTGGGGTCCCTAAAGAAGGATCTATTATGACAGTCCATGCCTCTGAGGTGACATTTTTTTAATCTTTCTTCTTTTGCCAGACAGTAGATACCAAAAGGCCTGCTTGGAACTTAAACAAAATGCTGTCCTTCTATTTTTTTAACTTTTTAATTTTTTTCCCCATATTCCTCTTCTTTCAGCAGTCCATGGCTGGGTAATGCAGTGTGGCCTAGGGGATGGTCATCTCCCATTCTTTGCCTCATCAATTCCACATTAGTACCCCAGTCAGAGTCTGTTTACTTTGAGACGCCATCTAAGTGGGACATTTTCCCATTCAGGCAGGTGACCATGACAGAGAATTTCCATAAACATCTAAGGATTACTGGCAGGTGAAAGAGCAGAGATGGCTTACTTGCTTTTGAGTTCATAAATGCTTCCACTTCCCCAATGTAGTCCCTCTTGTAGCATTGAAAAGCAGAGAGCAGGAAACAGCCTCTGCTGTGTCAGACAAGCTTGCTGTTAAGTGTGTGCACTTCGAGACCAAAGTAATCTTCTTTCATTCTTTTTTGTCCTGTAGATCGCCAGTACCTACTGCAACATCTTTTCTCCCTACACAGCGACTCCAGCTTGGGAGGGCAGGGCCAGGGTTGTCACAGCTTCCCCTGTGGTGTCTGCCTGCCAAGCACAGCTCTGGAGTTAGCCCTGGGTGTGAGGTGAGAAAGAGATTGCATGGTCTGGTTTTTTTTCATTCACTGGGCAGGTGTCTCGCCCACAGTTTGGGCATGCACCCCCCGGCCGGGACGGCCCAAGCAGGCTCGCCTGCTGCTGAAGCTGCAACGACTTAACCTTCCATCGCAGCACTGACATTGGGTTGGGAGCCTCCTTTAAAATTCTTCCCAGTTCTGTTTTTAACCAGTGCGCTCTGCTGTAACCTGGTTTTCTCTTTTTCCTACACTGTCGGCCCGTCAGCCCTTCCCCTTCCCCCACCTAAACAGGTACTTTATAGAAAATTTAGATTAGCTACTTAGACAGAGACTTGACAGCTGAGTTTAATTCCTGCCTCCATTAGATGCAAGCACGCTTTCTGCTTCTGCTGGGGTTTTTGCTGGCCTCCGTCTGAGGGTCACTCAGAGGTTCCATGTAGTAGAAGTTTGGAGAGCTCATGCCATTGGCTCGCTGTGGTTTTATGGGCCCTTGTTGCATAGATGCCTTTCTGGATTGATGCCCAAGCAGTGGTCCCAACTGGATGGTGTTTGTCTTTTTGCTTTTCAGATTCTCTCCAGAGGCTGCATCTCGGCGGGGGCTGAGCACAGCAGAGATGAATGCAGTAGAGGCTATTCACAGAGCTGTGGAATTCAATCCTCATGTGCCAAAAGTGAGTCTGTGGAATTCCCACAGGAGCTCATTACGATAGCAGAGAAAGCATTCACTGACCACCGTGTCATGTCTCCAGTATGTCCAGTTGTAAAAGAATGAATTGCAACCAGCAAGTGTGGGGGTCCTGTAGAGTCTAAGGCATTAAGCCTCCTATTTAGGCAAAAACTGCATTCAAGAGACCTTGGGATTGATTTTTGGACTTCACATAATACAGTATATAGATAGACCTTGTTTAGGCGGACCAGGTCAACAAGTCTGAAACTGGAAAAAAGTGGTGGAGATCCCAAGGGTTTGATTCATTTGATAGGAATTTCACACCAGTTATAATCTTACGTAGACCAAACTCAGGAAATAAACTTTGTTGTGAATAAAACTGGTAAAAAAATACTAATATGGCATTCCATATCTTTGTAAGTAAATGGTAGTTAATCAGGATAGTAATAATAATGAGGAAAACCTAGAAGTGTATTTTGCTTTGTAATAGCATGTTATTATGCATGTATGTATGTGTGTGTAAATATATATATATATGTATGTATGTGTGTCAATATCTGTGTGTATATATAAATATAGTAGCAAATATTTGTTTTAGCTGTTACCATGTGATTCACCAATTTATAAATATCCAATATTTCCTTTTTTTTTCTGAAGTAGGTTTTAATGGAATCAAATCAGGGCAGAGGATATTTCTGTAATCTTTCATTCAGGAGATGGATGTTTATTTATGATTTTTCTGTATTTGAGTATCTGCTCTGTGGTCGGTATGGAGCTGAGGTCAATTTCAATTTCTTGACATTATACACATCTTAACTTCTAAGAAACTATTCCTGCAGCTCACGTCAGGTACTACAAGGCCTGACTTTTTTGGCAAAATGTCTGATGAAAACTAACTGGTGAAAAATGACGAAGGATGGCTATTTACTTGTGTTGCTGCAGTACTTTAGCAAAAGGGTGGGGTGTGTGAATGTGTGTACTGAGTTGATTTATGCAGTTACCTACTGTAATTTATTTTGTTGGTATCTAGAATGACAGAGATAAGTGATCTAATATCATTCCTGAGGTTTTAGTCAAGGTCATCTTTTCAGATAATAGGAAATTGAAGCGCCACACACAGTGCCATATTTGCATAAAGATGTATTTATTCACTCTGATGCCAGCGGATGGTAACCCATAAAGTATCTGCAGACTTAAGTATTATGTGTAGTGTGCTATGAACTTACCTTTATGTAAAATTTTTCATCTAAATGCTTATCAAATTTTGACTAAAATGTAAAACTAATCATAAAAATATTGTGCTGAATTACAATAAACTTAGGTCATCCATTAATATTTATTGAATACCATTCTCTAATGACAAAGCTAGCCTATGAGCATAAACAACTCTTTTAGAAGTTAGTTATTGAGCAACAGAGTCTTGCATTCTGAGGCACAAACAAGTTCAGGTTCTGGCTGTCATTAGCCATGAAACCGGTCTTAGCACTTCTCAAAATTTTTCCCTCCTCTTTCAAATTAAGATAAAAACATAAGCCTGTGATAAAGATCAAGTGAAGTTGTTGATAAACACTTGACCATGTATCTGTTAATTATTAAAACAGTTGATAATTGACTTGTTGGAGACCCCTCAAGTCTAGGAACCAGGTTTTAACTCTTCCAGTAATGTTAACTAGAGCCTAATAATTATGTTCAAGATGGAAAATCTGTTTAGATTTTGTTTAGATATTTGATTAGTCATTTAATCCTATGATAATGGTTTGAAATGGATAATTGAGCCTCTAAAGATTATTAAAAGGCTTTAGAAATAGTTTAAGATTGCCATGGAAGAATTTGGCACCATCAGTTGGCTTTTCTGAAAAACAGAATTATTTTAGAAGTGGAAACATTTCAAGCATTTTTATTAATATTTGTTTTAAATTGACACATAGTAATTGGACATATTAATTGGATACAGTGAAGCCTTTCAGTGCCATGTGTAGTGTGAATGATCAGATCAGGGTATATCTACTGTCTTAGACATTTCTTTGAGAACATTTCAAATATTGGATTGCACTCCACTTCTAATCATGAGAGAGAGAAGACACGGTACCTAGATAAACTGATTCTACACCACCTTGCTTTGTTGGTGATCATGCTGAGGGGGAAGGAACCTGTTCATCTGCTCACATGTCCACAGGGAAATGTCCCTATGGTTCACTGGTCTCATCTGTTCGGAATTAATCATGGAACTATGCTGCACATGTGCTAGACGCAAGATGCTCTAGACATCGTTACACATGCTCTGCTGTTTGCTGAATGACTTGATAATGCATTAGCAAACAAACACATATGCAGATTGGTCCCTTTGTAGACAGAGGATAGGCTCAAGTCTAACGGGATATCAGTGAAGGCTCTGCTCTTGCTGTAAGGGCCCTAGAGATCATCCAGGTCACCTTCCCATCCTAAACATGACTCTCTCCTCATAATGATATTATGATAATTATTTTATTATTTAGGAAATTGATTTAATATTATGAGGTATCTCATAATATTATCCCTATTACATAAATGAGGATGGTTGATGAGGTTAAAAATCCTGTTATCCGCTCTTAGATATCACCCTCTTTTTCCTCTCAGATCCCTCCAGTGGGCAGAGTATAGACCTGAACCCTTCAAATCATGGTGGGCATGTTGTTTCTCAAGGGGTTCAGCTGCTTATGGACAATTCAGATTTCTTCACGATTTTGAACATGTCCACAGTCTTTTTGTAATCCATCACAGGAAGTTCTCAGGGGCCCACAATGGGTATTTTTGTATCTTCATGCTGTTGTACCTAATTGTGGTCTATTCAGAGGGGGAAAAATACAAATACAATAGCTGCGAACTGCACTCCATAACTTTCCAGCATGGTTTAATCGGGTATCCCACTAAACAAAGGTATATTGGAAACATCTCACCATCAATGACAATTTTTAATCTGTTATCCAACGAGGGTGACTCCTAAGAACTCTTTTCACCTGTAGACACAAGGAGTAGGGAACAAATGCCACTCCTCACTATACCACAGGACTGGGGATTAAATAAAAATTGTAAATAGCTCTCCTCTGTTCTAAAGAAAAGCCTCTTACTAACCACTAGGATTACTGAAGTTTTAGGTTACAGCAGATGAACAAAGAGGAAGCAGACCCATTCACAAGTCAAATTGTTACTCCCCTGCCAAAACACTGGGGCTGTGTCCCCAACGCCCACAGAAGCAGGTAAAAACTCCTTAGGAATTTCTGTGGGACCCTTCATATTCTGACTCAACTTGTTTTTCAATTTTCCCAGCTCCTTCTGACACTCTGTTCCTCATTCCAGAAGCATCCTCCCATTCTTCCCTTTTTGCTTTCTCTGGGGAAATCCTACTCATGCTCATCCCCACCCACCCGCACCATCAAAGTCACCACCAAGCCTGTGGTCTCTCTCCTCTGTGGTCTCTCACTCTAGAGCAGTGATTGTGCACTCGTTAACATCTCTTTGAGGGCAATTGTGTGTTTTAGAATCTCAATGCTACTAGGTTTCAAGAACTGAGTACATAGTTAAAGAAAAAGAAATCTCTAATCCATTAGGGGATTCCCCCCCCCCCATTTAATGGAATTAACATAGGATATTTTCATTTAAAGGGGGTATTTTCTATTTTTAAAAGAAAAATTTTACTCATATGGTGCTGGATAAGTGAATGGCTAACCTCATCTCAATTCAATATCTTCATCTTTGTATTATTGCTTATTGGATTTTGGAGTCCTCCCCTCCCCTCCCACCCACATAGGCTTATGTGGTCTTGGTGGCTGTATCTATACTGCAAGTCCTTCCATGTGAGGAGGCACATTTTTGGTTTGGAGCATGTTATATTAACTCCTTCATTGTGGCAAAGATAAACCTTTACTTTTTGACAAGTTTCCAAAATAGGAGGCTAAGTATTTGTTACAGGCAGTAGTAGATATGCTTTTTTCCTCTCTAAATGGTATTATAGAAACAACTTCTTTTATGTTGAAGTATAAAGAAATCACTTATAATACTATGATATATTTAAAGCAGTTTCCTTCTAGTCTTTTTTCTAGGCCTTTTAATGCTTACCTTTTCATATTTAAAAAATAGTGTGGGGCTCTTGGACTATGTAGTTAGGTACTGGGAACATATATTATTTTGAGGGGAGGATCATCAGATTTCCACTTAAAAAGATTATCCTCCAACTTAACTTTAAAGCCCAAGTCTTTTTATCCATGTACCTTTGAAACTTTTAAAGATAGTTTCTGTAACTATTTTCTGGATACTTGGGGTGTGTGTGTGTGTGTGTGTGTGTGTTAAAAAGAGCACATAAGTTCTAACCCTCTTAAATTTTTTAGCATACAGTACTATTACCTATGTGCATGTTGTTGTATAGTAGATCTCTAGAAGATTTCATCTTGCATTACTGAAACTCCATTCCCATTGAACAACTTCCTGTTTCCTCCTAATCCAGCTGCTGGCAACCACTAATCTAACTTTTGCTTCAGGCCATTTGATTACTATAGATATCTCTATAGGTGGACTTGTGCAGTATTAGCCACTGGCTCATTTCACTTACCATAATATCATCAAAGCCTTATCAGTGTTGTAGCATATGACAGGATTTCCTCATATTTAAGACTGAATAATATTCTATTGCATGTTGATTCCACGTTTTCTTTCTTTCTTCTTTCTTTCTTTTCTTCTTCTTCTTCTTCTTCTTCTTCTTCTTCTTCTTCTTCTTCTTCTTCTTCTTCTTCTTCAACATAGTCTTACATATTGGAGGGAATCATTGTTACATATTCATGCATACATAGATATTGACAAAGTAAGTTAAGCCCGATCCTAGTCCAGGATCCTTCTACCCGCTTCATCCATTCCCTGATCTCATGTCTCCTCTATAATACCCGCATGCTATAGATAGAAATGAGCATATACATGTATATTAATTATTGCAATTTCTGACTTTATGCACCTGCCTGAGTATAGTTTGGCTTCTCATGGGAGTTGAGTATACCCAGCTGTATTGATAATCTCCTTTTTCCCTACCCACTTCTTCCTCCCTCCCTCCCCTCCCTTCACAGTTATGGTTCCCCTGACTTTTGTGAAAATTCAACTTTGGTGGGTTTATTAATTAAACTTAGCTAACTTTCATCCTATCTTAGGTTTCAGTCTAGCTTCCACAAATGAGAGAAAACATTCGGCCCTTAAGTCTCTTGTGTTTGGAATATTTCGCTCAGCATGAATTTATCCATTTCCATCCATTTAGCTGCAAAAGCCATGATATCATTCTTTCCCATAGCTGAGTAGAACTTCATCATATTGTGTATGTGTGTATATATACACACAGTTTTTGTGATCCCACATTTCTGTATCTGTTCATTGCCCATGGACATTTGTGTTGTTTCCACCTCTTTGACATTATGAACAATGCTGTAGTGAACATGGCGGTGCAAATGCAAATAATCCCTTCAAGATCCTCTTCTTACTTCTTTTGGATGAATATCTACATGTGGGATTACTGGATGACATGGCAATTCCATTTTTTATTTTTTATTTTTTGAGGAACCTCCATATTGTTTTTATTAGTAATTGCACTGTTTTTCATTCCCACCAACAGGGCACAAAGGGCTTGAATTTCCCCACGTCTTCACCAACAAATGTTATTTTCTTCATAGATACTAATGGGTGCGTGGTATAATCTTATTGTGGTTTTGATTTTCATTTCTCTGATGCTTAGTGATACTGAATATCTTTTCCTCTGCCATTTGGCCATTTGTATGTCTTCTTTGGAGATATGTCTCAATAAGTCCTTTGCCTATTTTAAAAATCAGGTTATTAAGCGTTTTGGCTCTTGAGTTGTAAGTATTATTTATATATTTTAGATATTAATTCCTTGTCAGGTATATGGCTTGCAAAGATTTCCTCCCCTTCCATAGGCTGTCTTTGCACCCTGTTGATTTGTTGCATGGAAGCTTTGCGGTTTGATATAGTCCCACTTTATTTTTACTTTTGTGGTGTGTTCTTCTGGTGTCATGTGCTAGTACCAATGTGTTATGAAGCTTTTCCCCTGTTTTCTTCGAGGGATTTCATAGTTTCAGCTCTTACATTCAAGTCTTTAATGTATGTTGAGTTGTTTTTGTGGTGAAAGATATGGGTCCAGTGTTCTTCTCTGACATATGGGTACCCAATTTTCCCAATTTGTTCAGTGGAGTGACTCGCTCCTTGAGTCCTCCACTGTAGACATCAGGTTGACAACAGGTTGACTTCTAAGTGAACCTCTATGGGCAGAAAAGGTTTTCAGTCCCTAGGGTTATTTCTTTAGGGTAAATTTGCAGGAAAGTCACTTGTGGGAGTACTTTAAGGCTCTTGATCTCTTGATATTTATTCCAAATTACTAGAAAGAAAAACAAAAGAGAGAAAGGAAGGAAAAGAAATCATAACAGTTTATGCTCCCATGAACAAGTAACTTCTTCACCATTTCATCACTGTCCCTGAGCAATTTGTTTAGAAAACGAGAGAAAAACAACAACTGTTTATGAATTTATTAAATACAATGAAATTTTGTTTCTTTTATTTGCATTTTTTTGCCACTGCTAGTAAGGTGGAAAATTGTTACTGTTTATATTTATTCTTTTCTAAATTCTCAAGCCCATTATATAAAATCCCAATCATTACTAGGAAAATACATCAAAAGTCATGGCTTCATAGGGCTCATGAAAGCTAAATGAAATCACCTCATTGAACTCATCCAGTGCTCACTGTGTGCTGGTCCTGCTGTTATCCCTTCCCTTTTCCCTTCAGCTCTAGTTCTGTGCTTGCAGCCTGGAGGGGAAGTAGAGGCTGCCTAGAAATGCATTACCAGGTACTTTTTGAGCCACCTTTGCCTGGAGAAGGACAACCAGAGAATATAATGGTGGCAACCCCCATACCTCTGTACTTGAGTATTCTCAGGAGTCCCTTCAGGTCTCCAGATTTGAGGGGTAGCTCTAGCACGTTCTGACTGTAGCTGTTAAACATCACCCACTTTTGACCTGTGTTTACATTCTGAGCATGGTACCATCCCTGCTTCTTGCCCTCCTGTTCCCACTAGGTCCTCCACTCCAGCATGACACTTCATTCGTGGTATGAAATTTTCCCATGCTCAGGCCCCTTCTTCCTCTCCATTCCTCTTCTGGTAGAACAGGCCTGTAAGTCCATGCTATGTAAGAATGCAGTTGCTGCATAAAGCATCTCTGCTTGCTGGGGATGTATGTAGCTCAATCATAAAGCACTTGCCTAGCATGCTGGAGGACCTGGGTTCAATCCCCAATATTGCTTAAAAAAAAAAAAAGAACAATACTAAGTAGGTCAATAATTTGAGTCTATAGTAATAAAACCCTTTTGGAAAAAATAAATCTCTCTGCTTTTTTTGTACCTTCATTACCCCTTTGTTACTAAAGCAGAATGTCCCTTGTGCTAGTCAGCTTTCTATTGCTATAACAAATACAAAGGTTTGTTTGGCCTCACAGTTTTAGAGGTTTCAGTTTGTGATCAGTTGGCCCTGTTGCATTTGGATCAATGATAAGGCAGGACATCTTGGTGGTGGCACATAGCAAAGCCGTTTACCCCATGACCAAGATACAAGAGAGAAAGAAAGTGTCCAGAGTCCCAGTATCGCCTTCAAGGGCATTCCCCCCACCACTGACCTAAAGTCCTCCCCATAGGCCCTACCTCCTGAAGTTTCCACCACTTCCCAATAGCACTAAGCCAGGGATCAAGTCTTTAGTACATGGGCCTTTGGGAAGTGTTGTAGACCATAGCATTTTCGCCTCTCATGAAAGCCAAAGCCACTCCTTTTTTTTTTCCTTGATGGAACTCTAATTTCCCTGCCCAGGTAAGCAGATTGTAGAGCAATTTTAATAGTCCTGAACACCTGCATACTGAACCTATCATGTTTAATTCCCCCAGAAAAGTGTTTTCAGTTTCTGTTAAGTTTTGACTCTTCCCCACGCCTTTCTTCTGCTCATGAAAAAATAAGCAGTTTTTTGTTTCATTCCTAGGAGTTTTTCTACCAGTTGGAATTAGGCTGTTGGAGTGATGCTCCCTTGCCCAGCTTAGGGCAAGAGGAGTAGGGTGAGAGGGAGAGACAGAGGTGTTTGGGAAACCTCCTCCAGTGTGAGCCATATGGTCAGGGGTTTCAGGTGCCCAGAGTAGTAGAGGAGTTAGGGGCCCGTCCAAAAGTCATTAGATGGCCCGTTCAGAGGAGGACTAGCAGATTTGGAGTCTCCCAGGCATGGTCACTCATCAGCCCTCTCCTCCCTTTCCCTGTATTTTCCGAATTGGTGTCCATTCTTAATATTCAGAGAGAAGAGCTCTCATGACCCCAGAGAATGAATTATTTTTCTACCCTCAGCTGAAAGCTACTCACCTTTCCGTCTCCTGTCAGCCGCAGCATATTTGAACTACTTTTACTTAACCAGTATCACTTTGCTTCAACAGAATAACCAGGAGCCATCCCCAGAACTTCACCATGGAGGGAATAATCTTTCTGCTGCTTTCCATCGGCTTCCACATTCTTTAACGGTGTCCAATTCTACTGCAGTGTCCTTTTTCCCTTCTGTTAGTGCATTCAGCTACAGCTAATACCTACTATGCATCAGGCACTGGGCCACTGATCACAACGTGGTTCATACTCTAAAGGAATGTCCAGTTATTGAGAAGATGGCCCAGGCAACATCCCTGTGACACAAGCACCATGTTGCAGTACCCCATAGCAGGGAGACAGGCAGCTCAGTCAGGGGAGCCTAGATACCCTGGCTATTCTCTTGCTCCCCGAAGCCAGGTCCTGTGCTTGCTGTTAGAAACCTTCTCCATGGGAGTGGTACTGTGGGAGTTTCCTGAGTATGTACAGAATGTCCAAATCTCTTGCTCAACTCTGAAAACCTTGGGCATGGTGGTCCCCAGAATTGACTCTTTGTCAATAGGAAAGTCTGACCTGATCAGAATCATCAAGAAAGGCTCCCAAATACCAGGTCCCCTTCTCCACCAATGCAGTCCTCCACTGATCAGCTTATGCTTAGACCATTCACAGTAGTTTAACTTTTATTTCTATAAACCTACAAAAATAAAGGCAAACTTCCCCCCCCCATGCAAATTTTCTTGAAACCTTAATAAATAAAGCAAATAATAGTAGAATTGCTCTGGTTGAAACTGGCAGAAAAAAAAAAAATCCAATATCCCAGTGTGTTTGTAAGCTTTTTATCACTCTGACAAATTATCTGAGATGATCAACTTAAAAGGAGGAAATATTTATTTTGGCTCTTAGTTTGGGAGGCTTCAGTCCATAGTCATTGGCCATTGCTGCTGGGCCTATGGATGAGTTAGCACATCATGGCAGGAGCATATGGAAGAGAAAGCTGCTAACCTTATGGCAGTTAAGAAGCAGAGAGAGGAAGGGGTCTGGGGCCCTATGACCCCTTCAAGGTCATACTCCCTGGTGATCTAATTCCCTTCTGCTAGCCTCCAACTCTTTAAAGGTTTTAGTACCTCCCAATAGCACCTCAAGCTGGATACCAAGCCTTTAACACACAGCCCTTCAGGGGACGTTTCATATCCAAACTGTGACACCCAGCAACTGAAGTGCCTCTAAATACAGTTTAGAAAATAGAAGATATCTGTGACCCCCAAAGAAATTACAGGCTTCTGAGCACACCCCCTTCCTCAGCTCACCCTCTGCCCCGTGTCGAACAGAAGACCCTCGTAAGAGGAGGGCTGAGGAGCCAGGGCCAGCTTCTCCTTGAGGTGCCTGGGTGTTGTGGGTAGAGCTGTTGAAGGAAAAAAATCACCAGCATCCCAGAGGTTAGTTTTTGTTGTACTCTTGCCTAAAATCCCAGAACTGTAGGGCCATGTGCTCTTTCACTGGTTCCACCCAGCAGTCCCTGAGGGTGCTGAGAGAACAAGGATGCTACTACACTCATGAAACTCATTTTACCAGAAGGGCAGCCTAGGCTAGTCAGAATATTAAGCTAATAGATATTTCATTTTTAAATTATAAGTCTAGAAGTATGGAGAGTTATGAAAAAAAAGAAAGAATTAAGAATGTTATGATAGAAATGCATTCCCATTAAAAATTTACTTTAAAAAAAAAGCTCATCTAATGTTAATCTAGAATCAGATTTCATGGGGATTTCAAAAGGCTTGTGGAGGAAAACATCCTGGTAATGGTATATGCTAATGGACATTGTTATAGCGATGGAAATTCTTCTTTCATGCAAACACTACAGCAATCCTCCCCTTATATCTTGGTAAAGCTGATTGACAGAGTATAAAATTTCTTTTTAATCCAATTTAGGAAACAATGTATAGTGGGTTTTAGCATTTAAAAATGCTTGAAGCGTGGAAGAAGAAATTCAGAATACCCTGGCAGACTATCTATGATATTGTATATCAATGGCACATTTCAGAAGTATTATTTCAATATAAGTTTTTTTTAAATTGAGTCATATTTTGTTCCAAGACTTTTCTGGGTTAGAGTAAGGAGAATGTATTGTAGAAGAAATATGACCCAGAGGAAAATGAACAGAAATCAGTTTTTAAGCCACATTTCTCAGGAATAGAAAGTTTCTAAGTCTCTTTAACAAAAAGTGCTACATTTTCTCCCACCAAAGGTACCTCCACAAAGGCCACCCCTGCCACACCCCCATCAAGGCCCTTCCCACCAAGGTCACCCCCAATTTAGGCCACCATGTCTTTGGCTTCTTCACAAACCTCATTCTATTTCATCTGTCTTAGTGTCTGGTCCATGGACTGAACGGTCACTTTTTTTTTTTCTTTTGCTGCTTGAAATTGAACCCAGGGCCTTGCTCAGGCTGAACATGTGCTCTTCTTTTGAACTAAGCCCCCCAGCCACTGACCACTTTTTATGTCGTGAGTATGTCTCAGTTCTGTGACCTCCGCTCTGTGCCACTCCTGAACTCTGGGCATTCTCCTGCATCTTTTGCTCTCCTACCCACCCCTTCATGCTGGTCTTAGGAGGAGCCTTCTCTTGGCAACAGTCTCTCCTTGGGGATCCTGTGGGCTCCCACAGCCCCACTCCCCATTCCGGCTGCTTCTCTCTCTCGGACTGCAGACTTTCTCTCTAGGAATATACTGCAAGCCCTTCATACTGTTCTTATTACTTCCCCCCGCTAAGCCTGTTTTTCCTCTGGAATCATTATCCTCACTAAGGAACTCATGTTATTCTTTTTTTCTAGGCTAAAAATTTCACAGTCACTCTTGAGTCCAGATTCTCTCACCCACAGATTCAATCAGGCACTAAGTGCTGGGGAAGTTCCTTCCTCTCCCACTTGATTTTATCACCTCTCCCTGGAACTCTGATAGGAGCTTTCTAAGATTTTGGTAACTCCCATCTCTTCCCTGCCTGGTGCTCTTACACACCACTCTCATTTCTGTCAAAATCACACAAAACATCAACTCATTCCTCAGTTGCTGCTGCAATGGTTTCCTGAGCCATCTCTGAGGTCCCTCTCCAGGCACCCCCAGACTTGTTTCTCATCACTTTCATGTATTCGAAGAGTCTTTTTAATTCATTTGAACAAATTATTCTGTGTCTGAAAGTTTGAAAGCCAAGAGTAACTCAAGGTAAAGGGCACACTCAGGAGCAAGTCACAGAAGTTGTTTCACCTGCTTTTCTTGCTTCCTTTTTTTAGATAATAGCAGAAAGCCTGAACGCCAAGGCATTCTGTCACATGCAACCTGTGCAGTCGAGGGAAAGCTACCTAAACTCTCCAACCTTCCATTTCCCGTCTACAAAATGGGAATAACATCAGGTCCCCTCAGTCACTAGGGTAATGCTTGGCATGCATTGGTGCTTAACCAGTGTTGGCATTGCTGTCCTGCTGTTACTCAAGCTCGCCAGATTGCAACCACATTATGCCTTCTGAAAATTAGGAGCCAGTGCTGACCCTTACTCCTGGCCTAGAGGGCTCACACCCCTATCTTCACTGGGTAAAGTCTTATTCATTTAATTGGATTGACTCATTTCTTTCTTTTTCTGTGAAGCCTTCTCAGACACAAGCCTTCCATGTGCTTTTAAGTGCTAAGTGCACGCTTAGTGCTTATAAGGCACATGTGCTGGATTTTATTGTTTCTTTGGCTATCCATGCTCTTGCTCCCTCTCTCTTCCTGCTTCTGCCCCTCAAACACTCCCTCAAAGATATGGTGCATCAAATTAGGGACATAACCTGATTCATGTTCCTGTCCTTGATGTGAATATTGAGTGCTTCCACATCTGTCTTTGAGGTGTCTGTAGTGCTCCTGCATCCATGTACTTGTGGCACATTGTGCATGCTCTCATATCTCTGTCCTTGGGGCACCCTGAGGCAGTCCCATAT
Source organism: Aplodontia rufa (assembly GCA_004027875.1). NCBI lineage: Eukaryota > Metazoa > Chordata > Mammalia > Rodentia > Aplodontiidae > Aplodontia > Aplodontia rufa. The sequence continues at coordinate 14,211 of PVKS010008749.1, forward strand.
TTCTGCCTTTGGGGTATGGTGTGCACGCTCCCATATCCATGTCCTCGGGACACACTAAACCTCGCCCATATCTGTGTCTGTGGGGCACACTGTGCCACCCTTATATCTGTGTCTTTTACATACATCATGTCTCCCATGTCCATATCCTTGGGTAAGCTGTGGGTGATCCCATATTTACACTCTAGGGGTACACTAAAGGCACCCCCATGTCTCTGTCCCTGGGGCATACTGTGACACTCTGTATCTTTCCTTGGAATATACCGTTAGCTCTTTCATATTTTATAAATGAAATAAAGTAACTGATAAAAGATAAGAAAAAAGCAAGTAATTTGTGATGTGGCCCCTGAGTGGTGGGTGCTACAGATCACCAGGTTTAGTCACGCCATTTAGGGACTGGAGTGGTGGTGGCTCAGCAGTAGAGCACTTGCCTGGTACGCACAAGGACTTGGGTTCTAACCCCAGCACCAAGTACACAAATAAGCGTCAGAAAAACAAAACCCAGAGAACCGGATGAAAAAAATAAATAAAATTGATTTTCTCTCTCTCTCAAAAAAAATGCCATTGAGCTTTGTTTTGTGCTTATTTCCATATTGCTCAGTTGGTAATCCCCAGTTCTCTTCAACTAATCTGGTTGTAGTATTGTGAAACTGCTCATGTGTTTTACATAGAAATAGACTCAGTTATCTATGGGATACCCACATACAAAAACATACATCTCACCTCTGAAATAATATGAATGTTTCTTTTTTTGGTTCACAGAAATAGCTAAAAATCAGTGAATGCTTATGTACAGGTGCTAAGGAAATGTTTTACATGTATTATGTAATCTCAAAATCTAGAACCAACCAAAGGCATGTTTTTGTTACTACATTTTCACAGAGGAATACAGTGGGGTACAAAGAAATTAAGTAGCATGTTCAAGGTCTCACAGCCACGTGGTAGAGCAGGATTCCAGATGCAGTTTCACAGTGGCAGGTGGCAGATGTGAGGAGGTGAGTCTGGGACTTCGGTGTCATTCTCCATCACAGCATGAGCATAGTGAGCCAGGGTTACTTGTGATATTTGTAGCTGCTCCGCTGGTGTGACTTATTGAGCCTTGGAAGTAGGCAACATTGAAATTCAGCATATGAAACCTCTTTTCCAAATGGTACTAGTTTTCATCTCTGAACTCTTTACTGATATTGTTAAAAATGCGTCTTGTGGGTTTAGAATCTTTTGTCAAAGCTAGTTGTAGACATGCAAAAAATTGTCATGCCTGATTATCCTTTTTTGTTGCTTGTATTGTTTATGTTCTGTGTTTTTGATATAGGTCTAGAAAATAGATTTGCTTGACAGAAATATATACACAGAAATATGTACACATAGATAAAGAATAACAGTATTTGTTATAGAGAATTTAGAAAGCACAGAAGAGCACCAAAGAAATTAATCTCCCCTAAAACAGAATATTTAGCCACCACAAACTTTTTCCTTTTTTAATTTTGTTTTTTGTTTTATCTGGATTTTGTTTTTCCTCCACTTACTTGTGTATGTGGTGCTGGGGGTCAAACCTGGGTCCTCGTGCATGCCAGGCAAGCGCACTTCTGCTGAGCCACCTCTCCGGCCCCCACCATTAACTTTTGATCTGTAGCCTTCCAATGTTTTCAACACCTACATATACATTTTTATTGTCAAAATAATAGCCCCTATATATATAGCATAGTACATTGATTGTTTTTTATTTAGCAGTATATAATGAACATTTTCCATGTTAATAAATTTTCTTCTACTGTTGGGATCTGCGAGCAACTTGATTGTGCTGTAATTTAATTATCCTGATCTTCCATGTTTTATTTATTCCTGATGATTTTCATAGACTTATGCTATTGTTGGTATTGACAAAAAGGGGTATGAATTAATTGTTGGGATTTAATATCTGTGTGAAGGATAACTCTGGAATCATTTTCATTGAAATTATTATACAATTTTGAGACCTTAACAAAAGACAGCTTACCAGTTACCTGGGGAGCCTCTGATGAGCCACTCCTCTTCTGCAGCTTCATTCACCAGTGAGCAGCCTCTGCTCCAATCCCATGAGTGACCACCACTTACCCCTGAAGACCAAAGCCTCTGCTCCTCTATGTCCTGCTTTAGATGCTCTTGTATTAGGCCTAGAAACTAGATTCTGACACAAATAGATTTTGAAAAGTTGCTTCCGAAACCTTTAGAAGCACTGTACTTCAATCAGCATGATTGAGAATCTGGGAAGGAAGTTGGAGGCCGGCTGCTGTCAGGATAGCACAGAATGCCGCTTAGCTAATAGAAGCCAAGTCGTGAATACAGACAGACAGAGCATGTTCTCTGATTTGCAAGCTACAGTTATTCTAATTGATTTCTGCATACTTGTGGATAGGGATCTGCCCTCTTCCATTTATTTTTCTTTTGACATGTAGGATGTGAAATGTTGTTCCATGCCTTTCTAATTTAAATGTTGCACATGTTGAGAACTGATCTTGCCAGCCATTTAAGCTTGGCCAAAAACATAACACATTGTTGTTATTAGCCTTCATCCTTTGGTTAGGGCCAACATTCTGTTTGGAACTATAAAGGAGTATAAATTTTCTTTATAGGCATAACCTACTTCAGCCATAAAATAGATACGATGAGACCACGGAGCTGTTTCCTTGGTGAGTTGCTTTTGTTGGCCTCCATGGGATGGCTAGGACAGGGATGCTCATTTTGAGAGTATTCCTGGGAAGTAATATTTCAATTTAATTCCTTCTTTTTGTGAATATCTCTCCTCAATGTGCAAGATACTCTAGGAAGTGCAGTAGGAGAAACTAAGATGAAGATGACAAGTTTCATGCTCTTTATTCAGCTGAGAAAAAGACATGGAGAAATAACATAAAGCAGTGTATAAAAAGTATGTGAACACAGAGATCAGAGAGAGCTTAGAAGAGAAGCTCTAAAGACATGGACAATGTCTTTAAAGCCATCTGTATCCCACTCAGCCTACAGGCTGAGCACACCGTCTGTCTCACACATATGTGCACCACTGATTTTTAAATGTATGCAGATGCTGTGATGCTCCACAATGCTTTTAGATCAATTTTTGTTTTATTATCCTTATTGCAATTTTTGTCATACTGTGTATTTTTCAGTAAGTAGATACTATTCTGTGTCCAATGCAATGGTCATTCACCACATGCAGTACCTGAGGACTTGAAATATGGCTAGTGAGACGGAAGAACGGAATTTTTAAATTTTGTATTATTTTAGTTTAAATTTAAGTGGCCACATGTGGTAGAGGCCACTATATAGGACACGGAGAGTGCAGATCTATAGCTTACCTGTGTCAGTAGTTTTCTGAACCCTTCCCCCACCAAGTTTTCTCTTTCTCTCTTCTCTCAATTTCTTTGCAACGCACAAATAAGTTTGACTGTCAGGCCCACTTCTAAGTTGCCCCTATTTCTGAAAGTCCTTTAGACCAAGAGAAGATGCTTAGTGAAACAATTCTGAAACCTGTTCTAATCATAGCAATTAAAGGAATGGTGGTTTACATGTTTCTCTCAACCCCCATCTGGTTCTCAGGGGTCTTGAAAAAATTTCAGTATACCTGAGATTCTTGAACTGGTTGTTTTCATGTTTAGTTTGTTTTAAAATTCCTACAGCATGATTCTTATTTTAAAAATTGTCTATTTGATAGGCAGGGTAGCTATTGTAATAGATCAAAATGTTATTTGGGGCTTTCATTAGGCAAGTTTTCTTCTTGTTATTCAGGGTAACCAAATGGTCTTCCTTCTCTAACTTACTCTAAAACAGTTAATACACTTTGAAGTTATATATCTTTCTCATAACTCATAGCCTTGGAGTCTTTTACGACCATCATTGGCAGTAGTAGCATATATTATAATGGCTTCTTTTAAGGCAACAAAATCATAAAAGGATGGCCAGGTATCTCTAAGCATAAATTCCACCCTTTATATTTATATTGTGATTGATACTTACTGTAAATATAGTTCCAGTTTAATTGCTAGGCACCTATCATTATATTTCCCAAAATATTTTTGTCCTAAACTATTTTAAAACAAATTGTAGAAGGAAAGCAGTAGTTTGTCAAAAAAAGGCAAATGACCAAAAAGTTTTTAGAATTCATACTTTGAGGAATTCATGCTTTGCCATCAAAGTGATAAATGAACCAATAAAAAATGTGAAAAAAAGATAAATGCCTCTCATGGACCAGCCTGGAAAGCAGTTATTTTATTGAGATCATTCTATCTAAGAGGGCTTTCTATCGCAGCTACCCCTCAAGGGTGACAGCCAGATCACTGTTCTCTTGCTGCTCCCTAGGTGTCTCTCGCCTATTTCCCTCCTCTTCCTATTTGAGGCCAGAGGCTTGGAAGTTTTTCAGATTTTAGAACGCTTCCATTGCTGAGCCAAAAATTCCAAATGTGTCCTTGTGGCTCTTGCTGGGCTGTACATGCTGACCCCATGTGTGCCATCAGGAGAGAAAGCATAAAAGCATCTGGGTGATGCCTGAAAGGTATAAATCCCCAGTTTGATGACAATGAAACACCAAGAGTACTGTCATAACCTCCATTTCATGTTTCAGGACTTCTCTGTTCTACTCTACCCCTCTTTCAGTGACAAAAAAATTAAAACTCCAGACCATTATTTCTGACATTATAAGTTTCAAACATCTCTTCTCATGACACATGTTTAGCTGAATTTTTCATTTGTTAATTAAGCAGATCCCGCTGAGGTGTGCTGATCTCCTTTTTAAAGCGTGTGGTAGTGGTTGTCTGAGGTGGTAGTAGGTATACACCATGATGTTCTGGGGATGGATCGGGGAGGGAAATAATGAAGAATGCAGCTCCAGGAGAATGCCAGCCAGCTATGAGTAGTTTACATTTGCAAATACAAAATATCCTAAATTTGTTTCCCTTACTATTCTATATTACCATCTTCTTTGTAGAATATAGCAATGAAGAGTATAAGCTGAGCTCCCTGCAGTCTTTGGGAGAGGATCTAGGTCTGAACTGCACCTTTCCCTTGGGTCTTCTAGGCACTGGCAGCCACTCTTCTTCATTCCCGCATCTGAGCAGTTATGGGTGATTGATTTCACAGGATGGAGTCCTTTTCCTCAATGTATCTGTGTAGAAATAATGATAGAAATAATAATGGACAGTGCTGATCAATCTCAGATCTAGTGCAGTTGATGAGCTGTATAACTTCATAACCTACATGTATCTATTTTATCTTTGCATTCTGGTCGCAAAATTATACCAAATTATTGTATCTTCTGCATTTCATCTATGCTATTTGAGTCTACATTTATTTCTTTGATTTAGGCTGCAAGCCTCCGATCTTCACTGTAGAAACTAGTACAAGGCTAACCATCTGTCAGCAAACTTTGAAAAGCTGGATGTTTTAGCAATTGCCTTCAAATGCATAATGAGATTGCAGGTTTGATGAAATGCTTATAATTGGCGGCTTTAGGGAAATCAACCTATTTCAATATTGAATTTCAAATTAGTATGTATTAACGTATCTTTCTTCTGACTTTTTTATTTCAGTACCTACTAGAAATGAAAAGCTTAATCCTGCCCCCAGAGCATATCCTGAAGAGGGGAGACAGTGAAGCAATAGCATATGCATTCTTCCATCTTGCCCACTGGAAGAGGGTGGAAGGGGCTTTGAACCTTTTGCATTGTACGTGGGAAGGCAGTAAGTAATTTTATTCTTTGAAATGTTTCTTAAGAACATAAAGAAGTGCTTAAACTATTTTTGCCCCAAGTGTTCATGATGAATAATGAGGATTTGCATGTCTAGCGCTGTTTTCTATGATGGCCCATCACTAAGACAGTTGATTACTTAGGTGCTTCAGTTCTCCAGTGGTGATGGGTATGTGTCACCAAGGTAGTGCCATCTCTAGAACTTGGAAAAGCAAACTTATACAATACATGAGGTGAGTCTGGACTGTTCAGAAGAAGCTTTCTGCCACCCTGAAAACTTTTTGGAGACCTGCATAGTCCCTTGGCATCATAATAATCTTTGGCCATAATATTAGGCCTTGTGCTGGACTCTGATTACCGCTTCTTGATGGTCTTTCTGGGAGAGCTGGCTAACAACCACAGTAATATTACACTGGAACCAAGTTAGCCCCTGCAAGGCAAGGCAGGTGTGTTTCAGAACAAATGCAGAGGCCACTGACCCATGGTGTTTTATGGGAGGTGTAGCATTGTGAGTGGATAAATTCTGGGTATGTGGATGGAGGGATAAAAGTGTCTGAGTAGAAGATCCCTAAAGATACTGTCACAATGTGGAACGAGAGGAGGGTCTGATGGCAGATGAAATATTCTCCTTGCCCTAGAGAAGTGTGTAGTTGAGTTGGGAAGAATGACCAGCAGTATGTGGCAGCTGCCTGGTGATTATTCAGAAGGGAGAGTTCTCTGGGGTGGAGCAGTCATGGGTAACCTTATGACTCAGATGAGATTTGGACCAAGCCTTGAGGAACTAGGACAGTAATGTAATCAAGGACACCATGTGAAAAAAATGGTCAGCGGTGGGGCTATTTGGGGGAATATAAATTAAAGAAAAGTCCTAAGATTATTAGACAAGATGTGCATTGAAATTCTGCTAATATTAATTTAAGCAAAACAAGTACAACATGTACCATGGATTTTTTTTCCTCTCCTAGGAAAACAAAATGATAAATGTTAGAATTTTCTGGTAAATTTTTCCTAGTTCACCCCTGCTCTGATCTGCCTCACAAATAAGTCTTTTTAATCCTTTTCACTCTGTTTATCTTTCCTACTTCCATTTTCATTTTGATAACCTTCTTCCTCTTCCTGCCCTTCTGTAACCCAGCAAGACTCCAATTTGATGCAGGAAGGGAGGTGGCAGTGAACAAGATGGGACGGGGTAAAAATAAGTTGACAGAGATGGGACTCAGAGTGGATTGAAAGTTTTTTATTTATTGCTTTTGACAAATTTCTTTAGAGAATTGGCAGTGGGTTCACTTTGTATATTTTACTGTTTATAACTTGATGGAGGTTGAGTTGACCAACGCTGCCACTCCTACTTGGTAAGTGTAATAACATACCCGGGGATCCTGGTTGGAACCAGCAATTGTATTTAGATATGATAAGACGTGAGACGTGGCACATTCCATTAGAGGGTGTGGAAATGTGCACAGTCCCCTCTGGCTTGAGCTCTTTGCTGCACAGAAGGTGTTCTCTCCAAAAGGGACAAAATAAACTTTTATCTAAACATGAGAAAGAGTCTGAAAAGCCAGAAGAACTGAACAGAAGAAACCTCATCTAGTGTTAGTTGTGGAAAAGATAGACAAATTGGCCTACCAAATGAGAACAATTTGTAGATTGGCATTTTGGAAACAGTTGTAGAAGTTTGTCAGTTTGATCTGATTGATAAGATTCAACACTGTAGAAAGAACCCAAAAGGGGTGAGACAAAGGGTATTAGGAATGGTATCTCCATAAAAAATTAAAATCCTATAGGGAATAACTGGAAATTCTCTGTGTAAACTAGTAACCAGATAATGATGAGGAGATGCTCTGGATGAACTGGGAAGGGTAATGGGATTGAGAGAAATGTGAAGTAACAGTGGGAGCTGCAAAATCAAACTAAGTAGTACTATCAGGGGGATATAATTGCCTCAGTTTATATTGGCAGAATGCTTTACTAGGATAAAACAGAGGATGAACTTACAGATATAAATGTTTTGTCAAGTAAATTATACCTAAAGGAAAAGAAAATTTGACATTTGATTTTTACCAATAAACAATTCCTTTGAAAATCAGGTAGCTGTGATCCCATCCAAAATCAGCTACACTACCAGTCTTCAAAGATGTCTATGACGTTAAACTTCAGCAAGAGAATGATTAGAGTGCTTCTGATGTACTCTGTACTATTCAGAGTGCATACACTTGAATGGTGTTTGTATAACTTGGTAATTTACAGAGGGTTTGCGTTTACATCTTTTCACTTACTCTTTCTGATATTGTTCTGAGTTAGGCAGGACAGAAATGGCCATATCAGTTTTTCAGAAGCAGCAGCAGAATCACTGAGATGAGTGACTTACTGAAGGTATTGAAGTTCTTGTTGGTAGGGTCAGTTGGTAAACCCAGGTTCACTTTTCTTTCACTGCATTGAACAGGTTAAGGATAAGATTAGCCAGTTCTGAGATATTTGCTTGAAAGCCCACATCACTACTTACAGGCTGGGGTATACTTCTTACAACTGGTGCCTTTCTAGTGTTTAGAAAGTTAACCATTCTGCATAAAATTATATTTTGTTGCTTGATATTGAGTTAAACATTTCAATAAAGAATGAGACAAATTTTATAAAATAAAACAAAGGAAAGAGACTGGAAATAAATACACATAACAGTCCTAAGTGGTCACTACTGAGTTGTGGGCATGATGTATTTCTTTCTTCATATTTGTAATGTTCGAGTTTCCTATGACAAACGTACGTATTTTCAACAAGCATAAATATGTGTATATATATATATATATATATATATATATATATACTTAGATGAATAATCTTTCATTACAACATTACAAGTGCTTTTGGTTTCTTTTAAAAACAAAGCCGTAGGCCTGCTGTGCAATTTTTTTTTTTGCAGGAGGTTATTTTTTTAAGTCTTAACACATATTAATTGCATAAATCAGTAGGTTTCACTGAGATGTTTCTGCCATGCAATTTAGAAGAAAGAATTACCACTCCAGCGCCAATTGTCTGCAATCTTTTGACCTCACTTCTAGATCTGTGTTCATTCGAATTACATTAGAGGTTCAGAGCTGTGTATTTTAAATTGGGGGACTTGGATTAGAATTCTGACTCAGCTGCTTTAGTAGTATTTACTTAACTTGCCCAGTTTTGAGAAGCTGTAAAGCCCTGATGATATTTAATGCCATGTCCCAGCCCCCTCCAGATTGGTAGCTTCAGGGCAGTTGCCCCGGCTCCTTCTCTGGAGGTCTGCAGCCTTGTGCCTGAGCAGAAGAGGTGCACTTCCCCCAGCACACCACTTGGTGGTGCCTCTTGACATCTCCAGCCTCAGCATGTAGGTTTTGTCCTCTGTATCATTTTTTTATTTCATTCTGAAATTTAAAGACATTACTCAACTCTCACCCAACTTCCGTTTTTCATTGGAAAGGCAATACAGGGAGATGGGAAACAGCACCTGATTTCAGCAGATGCCATGTTAAAAATGATTATTAGGTTATCCTTTGGAAATTTTTAAAAAGTCCGTTCTATTGAGTGTTGGTTAGGAGGTAGAGGTGGAAGGTTGTTGTTGTTGTTGTTGTTGTTGTTTTGTTCTGGTTGTGCTTGTTGATGGATTACTATTTTAGCACATTAGTCATCCTATGGAATTAAGTGAGTTTTCCATCAATCAAGCTGAAAAACTAGTCCCATTTTTGATAAAACCCCAAAGTTGAGCTAATACATAACAGAGATTGTTTGGGTTTGAAACATATGGTAGTTAAAGGAAAAAAACCCTGAATCCTCAATCACAAATACATCAGCATTTCAAAGGTTTCCAAAATGTTTGATTCATCACTGTCCCAGCCCCTGAAATTATACAATATGTTCCTCAAAGTCAAGATAATTAAGACAAGGGAAAAGTTTTAATTTATAAGATTTTATATGTTTCTTGGATTATTACACAGCTGCCACCTTATCTGAATTATGCTTATTTAAAACAGTGCGGGTTCTGGTTGTCCTCAACCACACGTACCCCCCTGCCTGTACGAGCTGAATATAAAAACATGTATGAATGAAGGGCCTCATTTCAACGTGATCTTCTGTACAATGGCATCGCTCCATAAGGGGCCCTGTTGTAAATGGCACATCTTCTATTTTACCTGTACTAAATACTGATGTGTTCTTATCTTCTCCCACCTTGATCTTTTCAAGGCTCTATTTTAAGTCTGTTTATTTTATAAAGTGGGATTGTCTCCTGACCAAAGATGTGAACTTTAATTTTCGGGTTCTATATATCAGAGGACTAGTAAGCCACAGTGTAAATCACTTAGCCTTTGTTTCCTTTTTCTCCCTTGAACAATAATTTTCTTTTTGAAGTCCCCCCCCCCAAATACACTAAATAATGTATAAGATTTGAAGGTGGTGTTTTTTAAGGGCACTAAGGCAGAGTATTTCCTTTGAGAGGGAAAAAGGCCTCCATTGTTGAAGCATAGGATGAGATTGTGATTCTAATTTATTCTCTTTGAACCTAATGGCAAATACCCCTCATTGTAACATGTGGTTCTTAGGGCATTTCCTCTGAGCAAACCTTTCCTCCATGAGGCTGGCACCTTTTGTACTACTGAAGAGAGGACCCACCCTGCCCCCGCAATAGATCCCAGGCTATTTTGCATAATTTGGGAGGAAGAATGAATGACTAGCTTGCCCTCATAGCCAGTCTTCTGATGTAAGCTGCAGCTTCCCTACCCAGACTGCTCCTTCCCTTTGGTCAGCCTCTGTAACTGGCCATGATTCAGATACCTGAGTTTTTTGTTTTTGTTTTTCACAGGAGACAGGATCCCCCTGTGTTGCCAAGGCTGACCCTCAACTCCTGGGCTCAATCAATCCTTCTGCCTCAGTCTCCCCAGTAGGTGGAACTACAGGCAGGTGCATATTACCACGCCTGGCTTCACCTGAATTTATTTATTTTTTAATATAGAAGGACAGTGAGAGAGACAGAGACAGACAGAATCAATTTTTATTGAGTTTTTCACATGGCTTTCATTGCTCTGACACTTAGTTGCGTATGTGGGGCTTGAACCTGTTTACTTGTGCACGTTGGGTAAGCACCATAACCACCAAGCTACTTCTCCAGTCCCTTCACCTGAATTTTTAAAGAAATATTGGTATCTCCCTGATTGTGTATTAATTTATTCATTCCTTATCAAGCAAATATTTATTGCATCCTTCTTTGTGTCAGGCATTGTGTTTGGGGATAAGAAGATGAAAAAACTCTGAAACACTTTGTGAGAAACACTAATGTATGTGTATGTGTACAAACACGTATCTATATTCATATTTCATGAACAAATGTGTGTGTGCATATATATATTGTGTGTAAATATGGAGAGAGGGAGAGAATGTGTATGAGATGGTATGGATGCAAGAAGAACGAACACAAAAGTAGGAACAGAGAGTTACAGTGTTGAGGGGCACTAACAAATTAGTTAAGTCCACTGTTAAACTCTAGAATTTCTCTTCAAAATTAGAATGGAGCATCATTAAATCCAATCAAGAAGAAATTCTTTTCCCAAGGCTGCTTTCTTTCACTTCTAACAGTGAAAGAATGTGGATCACAAATCAGGCTTTTGCCTTTTGACTTTTCCTCATTTCTGCACCAAAATGCCTCATAAAATGGTTCATCTTCATTGTTCTACCATTTGTACATTAAATTGTTAACAAAAACGCAGAATCTTTACTTGTTAATGAGTGTGACCTGACAGAGAAACAAGGAACTTCTGGTTTAGTCAAGAACAAGAGAAGGTAAAGGGAAAATTCGCCTTCACCGGCACCATATGTAGTCACCTTGTCCTCTGCTGTTGCCCTCAGTCCCTTTGCCAGACTCAGGAGGTCTGTGGTGTTCTCATTTTGCAGCCCAAGAGAAGGACATAGATTAATGACTCACCCGAAGCCCTGCACTTGTTGGTGGAGTCAGGTCCTTCTCCCCCTTTAGGTGTCAGTCCGTTGCTTCCCCTTTAGACACGCACCGCACCACACCGCACCACCCCTCTCTCCTTCGGGGCTCTTAGCACAATGGGAACTGTTACATTTTCTTGGAAGATGATTGGAATATGTTCCCTGCACTCAGGAATAAGCTCTGTGAGTGCAGGACAGGGTGTTCTTGGCTTGCTGTGCATCGGTTACATAAGAAGGCACTCACGTTTTGATAAGTGACCAATTGTAAGAGGTAGAGCTGGGATTCAAATTCATCTTTCTCTTTTTACAAATAATCTGTGTAAAATTCTCTGAGGTCATCTTTGACAAGATACTACAGACAAAATTTCAAAACTTCCCTTCTGTCTATATGCATACAGTGCGTAGGATGAGAGGGCATTAACTTGTTCTGGTATCCATCCTTCTGTCCACTCTTAGTTCTGTTGATTCTCTCATCGGTACTGGTGGAGAACCTCTGCTTGGGAAGCACTGCCGAATTTGGAGTCTAAAAAATGTGTCCAGTCTAAGATGGAAGAAGGCAGTGTCATGCCTCAGACGTGATGATGGAGGGCATTATATATTCGTTAACTAAATCTCACTTCATTCAAACCATTTAACAAAGGCACAGCTGAGATCAACGTAGGAGGAGGGGATGGTGCACAAAGCAAAATGCAGAAGTGAAATCAGCACGCCATGTCTCAACTCCAAACAGCCTTGATTTTATGTTTTGTTTTTAACCACATACATGTATATTTGTACTTGCTCTGAAGTATGGTTTTTCTCAAAGACTTTTAGGAAGTTTGTAGTCACTTATAAAATAAATCTGTCAAATGACCTTTTGCCATTTTTATTTGCACTACCAAATCAGTGTGTCTTAATCCTTGCACTTTCAAAATTTCTAGACATTTAGCTAAGGCCACAAGACTCTCATGGCACAATTGCATGTCTTTACTTTGAAAAGGACCAGGCGGTGGGAGGTGAGACTGGTAGGGCTTATGCAGTGCCTCTTCCTGGCTCTCGCCAGACCTCCCTTGCTTATCTTACACTTTTTGGATCCTGCACAGCAGGGTGGGTAAAGGATAGAATTGCATGCAGAAATTGTATTTGCTTTTGTTTAGAAAAGCCAAAAGCCTTAATATTATTTTGTGAAATCAATGTAAATGACAACTGACATGAGAAAGAGAACTTAAGAGTACCATAAACATCTTTATGATCATGGGGGTGGAAGGGCAATGGAGGACATGCAGATGGATAGATGGATGGATGGATGGATGGATGGTAGACAGATATTCATTATTCTTTAAATTATATATAATCAATATCTCCTCCCTTTCAAAAAAATAGAACCAGTTACAAAGAGAAAAACACTAAATTGACAAAAAACAAAATTCTGTATACATGCCAAGTACTGGAGAAAAAAAAATCATTTAACATTTGACTGAAAAGACACCAGCCGGCCATTAAATTTCTATGGTTGAACACTCTCAAGATCTTGCACTCCTATATTTCATTTAAAAAATTGTTCCCTGCAGTACAAACTGACTTCAATTTTGAATAAAATTTAGCATTCAAATTTATAGCTACTTTGAAAACTAAGGATTTATTTATATCATATGAACCTGAACAGATTCTTTAATTATAACAGCCTGGTTACACATGGAGAATCTGGATTTTAAAAAAATAACTTCCTTGTAGGGTTTTCCACATTTTTGGGATGCTTTCAGAGAAGCCATCATTTATGGAAAATGATATTAGGATCCTGCTGTACTGGAGTTGAAATGTAAAAGCTGTGCTTCCCAGAAGATATTTTAGTACACACTATAAAATCACTAACAGGTTTTTTGTTTTGGGGGTTTTATTTTGCTTCATTTTCATGTTCTTGAAAGCATTGTTCCATTGAAAGAGATGTCCGTTCCTTCAGATGATCATTCTATGTTAACAACCTGCACAAGGAACCTCCTCTCAGCTTGTTCTAACGGGCAAAAGTCATCTTTGTTTGCGTGAAAGGAAAGATCTGATTGAACTAGGGTGAGCCTTTCAATTTAAGAAGAGTTAAAGTCTGGGGTGTTTTTAATGTTTTAATCTCTGTTTAAGAGGTTTCTGTTATGAGAGGAAAATTGATAACATTTTTACCTCAGCGAACTGCCAGCAAACTGGCTCTGCTCTAATCCCACATTTATAGTGATTTATATTCTCCATGGCAATGTGCTGTAACCTCAGAGTGATACCACTGTGGCGTAGGTTGACTGCATTCCAAATGCTGGAATCACATACATAATGTTTTTACTTTTAAATAATATTCAGACACCAGAATAAATACCATATGTGCACTGATGCTGGTTACAATGGGACCTTGTCATTTCTTGTGAGGGAGAACATTCTTTGTTTCTGATCCCTGTTTGAAATAAGTATGCAAAAGATAAATATGTACATTGACAGCATTTTGCAAAGGCTTTAGTAATTACTCAGCTGAGGATGTAGCCACAATTCCGTAAAGCATGGCATTTGAAACTAAAAATATTGCTGTGTGTTGCCACCATCCCTCATGGACACACATGAAGGCAAGGGTTGTTACTGCACAGCCCCAGAGAAGGGTACAGCTTTTGCATTCTGTATCTGCCATATGCTGGAGTTAAAGGACATCAGTTGAAGAAAAATTACCTCCATGAGCACTGCTCATAGGAACAGTGAGACTAACATGCTGATGACATTGTAACAGGGAGAATAACACACTCGATAATGGGAAAGGATGGATTCATTGGAAAGCCATAATTCAGTATGAGGCCTAATGTCATCTGATGCCACAAAAGCAGAATTTAGCTGGCCTGACATCATCAAAATACAGATAATCAATCTCTCCAGATCCATTTTTTCCTCCACATGATATTGAAGATTTAAAAGTTTCATAAAGTTTAGAAATACCTCCCAAGTGTTGTATTTTTAGATTTTTTGTTTTTATCCATCTCGGTTGGAATTCTAATCCACTTAGACGTGTTTTTAACATAGACATGGTAGAATGCTTTGCATACTTGCACATCTGTAACAGGCTCCAACAAGTCAATCCACATTTGCTTCATGGGGAAGCATTTCAATCCAGGTTTGCATTATTCCCATTGGCTGAGCTATATTGAATTAGTCTTATAGCATTTTTATAATATTTTAAAGATGATGTGACCCTAGGCATTGATATTGATGGCTTCCCTACCCCCTCTGCAACTCTCTCTCCACCCTGTTCCATGAGGTTTGCCCAGAACATATAGTGTAAGATTAATGTGTGAGTAATATATCATAATGTATCTCTGACATTTTATCTGGCACATGACTCAGAGTCTTGCCTGTGTTGTAGGAGTGTTCTCCATTGTAAAAATGCTCAAAAGTCTCTTTTTGAAATTAGGAAGTTATTAAACAAGCATTAAACATACTATCTCTTCTTTTCAGCTTTTCGGATGATCCCCTATCCCTTGGAGAAGGGGCACTTATTCTATCCATACCCAATCTGTACAGAAACAGCAGACCGGGAGCTGCTACCCTGTAAGTTTTACTTCTCTGTGTTCCTCTCTTCAGTTGGGGAGGGTGGCGTGACCAAAGGTGGGGATAGGAAGAGGTGGGAATGATAAATGTTTATAATGTTCTTTGTCTTTTATTACTTTTCTCCTAACCCTTGGCCTTGTTCGATAGCATGTGTATTAAAATGAATTATGTGAGTGGGTTGGACTTCCTTCTCCTCAGTCTCTCCACAGTCATCAAAGGGATAGATGCCAAAGTACTGAGATGGAGAAGAGGAGGCATCATGTACAGATTGGCCCGAGCACAGAGAACTCCAGTGTGGAGCTCAGACCTGTGGGACTGGTCCACTGTGACGAGTTCTGCCGGGGTTCTCCAGTAGGTCAGATGTGGTCTGCACAGGCTGGAATTTGGGAAGTGCTGACTTGAGTGCTGCAGCAAAGTCATGGATGGGAGGGCAGCACCTGGGTGCTGGCATCATGGTGGCAAAGCATTATGCTTTCCGTGGTGACGCAATGCTCTTGGCCAGAGGGATTTCCCGCAAGCACCTCGTGCACTGCACAGAGTGGATTGGCTGACGTGTGCAGGGCACACGTGCAGCCTGAGCACTGCATGCAAGCACAAAGGGAACCTGCCCTCGAGAGCCTCATGAGCCAGCCGTCCAGCAACCCACACACATGTGGAAAGTATTATTTTGGTTTACTGTAATGCAGCATTGTTTTGACAATCCAGGCTAAATAGTCATTATCAAATCATACTGTGTACAAGGATCACGTCCAACCTTTTCCTGTCACCCTAACTTAGGATAGATTTTCCCCCTCAGATAATAAGCTCCAAATTTTGGCTCTTCTCACTTCACCGTCCTCTCTCCTGCCACTCTCTCACTTTTACCAAACCCAGTTTTACCAGCATCTCAGCTGTAGCACACATGGACATCCAGGGGAATGGTATATATGGGAACCATGGGTGGATAATCATTTTCCAAACACCACCTATATACCGCTATCACAGTGGATCTGGGTGCAAAACTAAACAGCTGCCATCCAAATGAGGTGGCAGGAAGGGCCTCCTTTGTTTCTTTGCCAGCGAGACGCAAAGTGAGATTGGTTCCTAGGGGACTTGGAGATCTCAGTGCAGTGATGTGTTTCTCATTGTCAACATTTTATTGTAAGAAGTGTCTGGTGCCTCACACAACATTAGATTTGACTTCAGATATCCCTGCTGTGGGCCCATAGTTTACCTTTTGACTCCCTCTTCAGGGAGATCCTTGTTAAAGTTTCCATTTTTTAAGAAAGACAGTTTTCTGAAAAGTACAATGTTTTTAAATGTTTTAATTGAGCCCAATTAAGTTTCCATGGGGATGGATTAGCTATTAGAACAAGATTACAGTTCTTAAAAGAAACTTTATAGGGATAATCTTTATAAGGCTGAAATAGAAAATTATGGCTCACATTTATTTAATTGAATACCATGGTTCAAGTCTGGTCTCCCTCCAAAATCTTTTTGAGGCTAGGTTTTGAGGATGAGGATATGAAGCGGGCTGCTTGTTTTAAATGCTACCCATATTTTGCACATGAAAAGTAAAATTGCCACATTAGACCCAGAATGCTCCTCCACCCTGTATTTGAATCCCAGCAGGTTGACCGACCTGGACTCAGGTAGGCATGCTTATCTCTACCCTCAATTTTCATGGTCAAGGAAAGGCCCTATATATTTCCTTGGAAATGGTCCGCTTGGAACCTTTTAGTTAGAGGGGAAGTATAGCTGAGCTGTAGTTTCACAGCCCCCAACCCAGGGTCCCCTGCAGCTGGTTCTTTCTCTGTGCAGGCAGCCCCTACCTCCCCTAGTCAGCACCCCACCGTGCAGACAGTCACAGGCAGTCACATAATGAGCAGAAAGAGGGAGTCGGTTCTCCTGGCTCTTGTACAATTGTTTGGTTTTCCTCAAACATAGTGTTTGAAGTTTCAAAGTTATGAAGATACTCAAAAGAACACCAGTTTTGCCTTTTTTTTTCTTTTTCCGGTGATTGTTGTAAGCATGTTAATGAAGAATGCCCTACAATTGTGTTAGATAACCCTGGCAACCTTAACCCTCACCCCTTGCAGGGTGAATAGGCCAGTGTGTGAGGTCCTTGCTCAGTGTCTATCAGGGCAGCACCCTCCACTGACATACTCAGAGTGTGCCAGGGAAAAATACAAGATAAATTAATATCGCCTCATAATAATGACTTAAAAAATAAAAATTGAAAATGTAGACAGAGGGTTTTTTTTTTAAGTATACTTGATTTTGGACTTTCCAGGTTTTGTAGAATAAGTATGTGATAATTTGGATGAAGTTTTGTTATTTCATTTTGTTCACTTTTGAGAAAGTAGTATTTTATAGTAGACATAGATGGTGCTACTTTTCTTGCCCATGAATGTGTGGTCCCCAAAGTAACCCTGTTGTGCCTTCAGCTAGAGAATCAAAAGGCCAGGTCAGTTGTGGCCTGCGGTTTTTCAAGTTTCCTACCTGGTTCATATCCCAAGGGTTTCAGCCAAAGCTCTGAAGAGTCAGTCCACCAGGTAGAAACTCCCCAAAGCTGCTTCTCACTCCAGTTCTAATACTTCCTCTGGTCTTCTCCACAGCTTTTCATGAAGTCTCAGTTTACCCAAAGAAGGAGCTTCCCTTCTTTATCCTCTTCACTGCTGGATTGTGCTCCTTCACAGCCATGCTGGCCCTTCTGACACACCAGTTCCCGGAACTCATGGGGGTCTTCGCAAAAGCTGTGAGTGTTTGCTGAGACAGAGCCTTCAAGGAATGGACAGGGAAACCCAGGGGAGGCAGTGTATGAAAAATGGGGAGTTGTTGTCACACAAACGGTTACAAACCTGTAAAGATCATTTGCCCACTGTTCAATTTTATTATCATCAGTGGAAACAAAGTGTTAAGGGTCAGAGGAGAAAGTATAGATTGTTGGTTCATGTTTTATTTTGTTCCACCAAACAGATTCCTAGCCATTTCCAAAAAAAAAAAAAAAAAAAAAGAGTCTAAAAGGATGAAATGATCTAGGGAATCATATTAAATGAGAAGTGGATGGGAAAATTCCTTAGTTTTGTGTATGTTGAATGACATTAGGTCAAATCTTTGGATACTGTTCATCTTTGGATGAGATTTACATTTCCAAAGATTATTTAAATGTGTTTTTTAAATGGCTGCAAACCTTTGGCTTGTTTGGGAGTGAACAGTGAGAGGGTGTGAAAGCATATTGCATTAAGTACACGGACAGGACTTTAGAAATAGGGAAATCCATTAACAGTCTGCAAGAAGGGCTGTGGAGTGGAGCTTGAATAAGAAGAGCACCAGCTCTGACAGCGAACCACTTTTTCTGTGTTGTAAACTGATCAACATAGCCTGTGTATGCAGTGAGGGTGAGGTTCCTGATTTCTTGCCACACATGGCTTTCAAATAGAAGGAATAGAAAAGGCACATCAATTGTTTCCGTGGAACTCCATTCAGATTTCAAGGCAAGTGGAATAGGACAATTTCTAACTTGGCTGGGTAGATTTAATCCCTTGCCACATGATTGACATTTTCTGCTCAACAGAGTTCAGGGACTGGAATTGCAAGAGTATTTTCATGAATGTTGACGATGAACTGGAAATCTCACGGGCCACTCAATCTCAACATTTCCAAAACTGAACTCATCACCCTTCTTGCCCCACCATCAAAACTGCTCCTCCTTCTGTATTCCTGACCTGCAGTGATGGTGGCAACTTGCCCCACTCTCCCTTTCTCACTTTCTGCTGCTATCTGGCTCAGCCTTCACACTCCATGGGTTGTGGGTTCTAACCTCATGAGCAACCAGGCAGTTGTCCCTGTGTCTCCCGCTCCTTCCCTTCTTTCGGTTCCCATAGCATCTCTTAGTTTAGGTCTTTGTTCTTTCTGCCTGGACTCCTGTAATTGTCTTAACTGGGCTCCTTGCTTCCAGTCATACCCTCTACTAGTCTTACTTTCATACTGACACAAGAATGATCTTGCTAAACTGTGAATCTAAGCATGTTTCTTCTCTGCTTGAGTTTCTGTTCCAGTGGTTGCCTACCTACTTTAGGATGAAGTTGCAGTTCTCCAGCAAGACATGCAGGGCCTTTTATCATCTGGCCCTTGCTTGCCCCTTCAACTTCATCCTTACCAACTTGCACAGACCCTGCTGTCCGGCCATAGTGAATCACTTACCATGCACAAATGTATCAGTCCCTTGCACACCTGAGTGCCTTTGCACATGCTGTTTGCTGTGTGGGGTGCCCTTCACCTCACCGCCCCACTGTGCACTCTACCAAATGTCTCTTCATACTTTCACACTCAGCTTTCTTTGAATTTCTCCTAAGGTGAGTGAAGGTATCCATCCTTGGTCCTGCAGTTTTCCACAAATGCCTATGTGACCATGCTTACTGTTCTTTATAACTGTTGGGAAATCCTGCCCAATAGTGATGTGAGCTCCTTGAGAGTAGAACTGTGTCTTTCTCATCTCTGTGTCCCCAAAGCTTTGCACAGTGCCTTGCACAGAGTAGACCTTCAATAAATGTTTATTAAATAAATAAACAGTAGTGATTTCTGTAGAAACAAATCAATGTAAAAATCAGGCACTGCTTGATACTTTGTCCCTTCTTTATATTTGTAATTATAGACTTTTAAGACTTGAAAGGGACCTTAAATGAAGTGCCTTCAACAGTAACTCTGAAAAGAAGTCATCTAGACTCATTTTGAACCAATAGCCACAGAAAGCTCAGCTACTGAACGTCGAGCCCATTCATTGTTGGATCATTCAGAGCTTCTTGTTATACTACTTAAGTATGCCTTCTTTAAATTTCCACCATTTATTTCTATTCTGCCCTCAGAGAATCAAAAAGTTCTATTTCCTTTTGCACATTCTTTTTTATTTGTTCGACATATTCTTACATATTGGAGGGAATTGTTGTTACATATTCATGCATACATGGATATTGACAAAGTAAGTTAACGCCAATCCTAGTCCGGGATCTCCCTCTTTGTCCACTCCCCTCTCTCATGTCTCCTCTGCATTACCCCCATGTTATAGATAGAAATAAGCATATACATGTGTATTAATTTTTGAAATTTCTGAGTTTCTCTGCTCAGATAAGATAGCTCATCTGTTCATGGCCACCTTTTACCTCTGACTAACTTCTCTTTCCTCCATGCAGAATATCTTAGATTTCCTTAAGTCTTCTCTGCATGGCATGATTTCTAAATCCAGTATCACTTAAGCTGCTGTCTTCAGTGTCCCTTTGTTTATGGGCCTATGCTGTTCATTATTTTCTTCTACTCCTCAGTCAGTTTATGAGGAAAAGTAGTTGCCAAAATGCTGAGAAAATTAGAGCGTAACTTAGTAAAAGTAAAGAAAGAACATGTTTACAGCATTGAACAATAACTATTCCTCCTTTTCTATTTCTCCCTTAAACATTTTATTATTTTCTTAAGAAAGAAGGAGAGAGTAAGAGAGAGAAGAATCAATTTTATTTACTTTTCCATCTGGCTTTTGTTTCTCTGACACCTAGTTGTATATGGGGTGCTGGGGTTTGAACCCAGATCCTGGCAAGCACTCCAATCACTGAGCCACCACTAAAGCCCCTCAAAAATCTTTTAAAATGTTTGTAAAAGTATCTCATCCTTCCAGTATTCATCATGAAATAATTATATATATACTATATACATATACATATGTTTGTGTGTGTGTGCATGCGTGTACACACTTCGAAGGAGTTTTGGATCAGTACCAAGATGGTCAGCCTCTAGCATACATAGAGTTCACCTGGCCATACCACCAACATTCAGAATCTTGACGTTAACACCCAGGAGGCTGTATGGTTGACAGACACCCCAGCAGACTCTGAGGGTGGTGTCTGGAGAACACTTACCCTTCTAAGGACTCTGGTCTCATGAAAGCCAAATCTGAACTGCATGGTAGACTCTCAAAGCTGTTCAGCAAAAGCTTTCCAGGAATCAGTGGGTTGAGCCTAGCTGTATCTCAGATCATCAAAGGAGCTTAAATATTACTGATGCCAGCCCCACCGACTGCCCAGGGTCTCCTGCTTAATTGACCCAAGAGTAGCATGGATATGTGAGTTGTGCAATCATGGACTGAGAATCACAGTGTTGAATGAAGACCAATCGCTTGAGACTGTTTTAACAAACATCAAACAAAATGTGAGGCGAAGGGAGAATAACTAATAAATAACGGGCTGTTCTCTCGAGAGGTTGTGGAGAAGCCCCTCTAAAATATTGGAGAGCTGAGTTCATTAGACAAGAGGCCACTTTCCTCATTAAAGTTTCCAAAACTTTGATTGTGAGTGTAGACTGAAGTGATTGAATAAAACATAAATCTGCCTTTAGGGTTCTACTGTTTTATATTTCCCTAAGGTATGGTAAGTTGGTCAGCTACCCAGCGTTTTTCAAACATAGTTTTGATACATTTATTTTGCCCTTCATCAAGGTCTAGCACTTTCCAAAACGTCTGAAAAGACTTGGTGGGAAAGAAAGATGGATGGCCTGAACCCAACAAGTCCCATCACTCCTCCCCTGCCCCCACCATGTCTTCTCCACATCTCACACTGGTCACTCCATCAGGCCCCTCCCAAAGCCCTTGCCCCACACCACAGGTTATCGCAGCTGCCATGCCCCACAAGGGCCTGTACCCATTTGCAGCTTGTGAAAGTGATTTTCTCAGCCCTCTCCTAAGATAGTGTCCCAGAAATAATGACTTTTAGTAGATGCAGAGAGAGCTCTCCAGTGTGTTTATACACTGACTTGCAGTCAGTAAGGGAGCCCATAGCCAAATGTGAGACACTGGAAAATAGAGGAGGCTTCAACTGGCTTTCCCCTAATCTAATCTACCTCAATGACTTACGGCTAACTCTTCCTAGAATGTTTGGTTACCAAGATAAGGTTGCTCATATAAATAAGTTATCATTGCAAGGCCAGCTCCTCACAGAACGTGGGAAGGTCAACATTCTGACCCCTTCTCTCTCAAGGGCCCTGTCTTTCCTCCTCTGGTCTCTCTCCTTCCCTGAGACTGAGCCCGCTGGCTTCTGACTCGTCTTCACTTAGAGACCCTGACCTCTTTGAAGTCCGATATTGATTACAGTGAGATGTCAATTGTCTGCTCGCAATGGGCACCTGGAACTTATTCAGATAAGCAGAGGCGTTTCTAATGTTAAGGAAGCACGTTGGGAGCCATGACCTTCTTCTAAGTAATGGTGTTTCAGGAAAAAAGGATCAGGCCATTGAAGTGTCACTCTCTCTTTTATTAGTTCAGTTACTTTTTCTCACCACTGGACACTGAGTGAATTATGGAGCATTTTGGTTAAAATTTTGACCATGCATCTCTGCCCTCTAGACAGAAGTTTTAGACATTGAGATGGATGGGCTGCTCCAGGTTGCCTGGTTTTGCTCACTCAAATTTAAGTTTTCAGGAAATAAATTTCCCCGCAAGTCTATAAGTAAAACTGCTGTTTCTCCTCGTGCATTGGTTGATTCTCTGACCAAACGGTATTGATTAATTTTCAAACATCCCAAGGCATCCTGAAGAGCAAGGTTTGCTCTTCCAAACCTTTTTACTACCTCCTGATGAAAGCCACTGAATTTGATTTGTAACACACACACACACACACACACACACACACACACACACATACACACACACACAGGCGAAGTTACCATACCTGGCCACGTTGCCTGTGTCTTCCTTGTGGGGAGTGAGGTAGGGAGGGGATTTGAGGAGGTAAGGAGAAGAGGGGCTTAGTAATCAGGAGAGTGCATCTCAACTAGGGTTCTACAAGAGAATAAATCAGGCTGCAGAAGAAAGCACAAAGGCACCTTTCTGAGCTGTTGCAAGGGTGGAACATTGGAGGCACTGGGGCTCCGTCCTCTCCAGAATCCTTGTTAAGAAGGGCAGGTGTGGTTCAGGAAAGCAGGGACCACTGCATCTTACTGTCCATGTGGGATGAGGAGACAGCTGAGGATGTCTTGCAGGGTAAAGCCATCCTCTTGGTTTCCAGAGGCTTCACTTTAGCGTTTGTTATCCAAGTCAGTCAGGTCAGGGCCCAGAATGATGCAGACAAACAAACCAGCTTAGTAACATCATCTCCTTTCACTCTCTACCTGCAGTTGAGGCTCCTTGATTCCTACACATTTTAGTGCATGGAATTTCCCAGCATAGAGACTTTGATTCCTTTCATCTAACTGCACTGTTCATGCTAATATTCAGCCATTCTTCCCACTCCCATCACAGCTTCAGCAGTTCTAAATCTGGTTTGGGTCAAGTCTTAAGGATATGATAACCACAGCAATATCACCTTGTTTATTGAGCCCCATCTTCCAACACCTGTCAGTGGTCAATGGTTTATCCACTTTAGCACTTAGCTCCTCATTATGGAGTTGTTATAGGCAACTGCTGTCGTCTGTGGAGCCTTGGTGGTCTCTGATTGTATATATGTGTCACATATACATATATAATTGTGTATATGTAATCTTATAATTTAATGTTGGGTTAGTGTTTAGTCTTGCTCCATATTATCCCCTCATAACCAGGATTTTACAAATGCTTCCAGAGGCAGCTTGGGCAGTAGTTACTCATTCCTGGGTCCAGTGCTGCCCATGAGGTCTTCCAACTGCTTTCAAAGTGGCCAGTCCAGCGTTAAGTGAAAAGGGTAGTTCAGCCATTCTGCAGGGTAAGCACCCCAAGGGTCTGTACACTCAGCAAAGGATAACTTCAAGTTATCAGAAACTACCATAAACCTAACCCCCACTGGAGGAGTCCTACCTTTGCTCAAGCACTAATGTGATTGCCTGGCTGTTAAATCCAACCTGGCATTCAAGGCCAGTTCTTCCAGAATTCTTCTACCCACTTTTTAATTTCATAACTGACCGTTTCAGCTAAACAGAATTAGTAATCTTCTGGCACTACCTGTTGCTTTCTCACATCTGTTTTGGCTATCTATTGAACCTAGAGGACCCCCGGGGCTCATATGTCCAGCTTTAACATCCTTACCCCATCTCTCTCTTTTGGTGATCCAGCCATCCAGCATCTATTTCAGTTGCTCACTATACTGAGTTTTTCCTGACCATTTCAACAGAAAGCTTTTGGTCCCTTTTCTGAACCTCCTGATGCTTTCTCTTGCCTTCTATCCTGATTGCTATCCTAGCCTATTTGGTTAATACATTGGGATCTGTCCAGATCCCAATGGCCTTGCCTCCCTCCACCACTGAGCTTTGAGCCTCGTGACAGTGGGAGTTTTGTCCTAGACCGCTCTATATCTCACCCAGCACCTTCAGTGCCTTATCTAGCAGATGTATTTCAGTTGATGTAAAAGATGGATTGGAGAAACTACCTTGAATTTTCTTATAAATCTCATACTTGATGATCCAGCTATAATGTGTTACAAGCCCTTCCAGCATGGATTCTGCTGGGCCTTTAAAAAAGGAGAGAGAGAACAAGAAGAAAAGTTTCTGAGGTCAGTGAAGTTGGGACATTTGCCCGCCATAGCAACCCCCAATCCATAGATCATTTGACCAGGAGAGGAGACTGTTTTAATTTCATGGGGTACATTGTCTGCTAATCTTGTGTGCCCCCAGAACTATGTTCCCCTCTGCCTACATGTTTACCCCCTGAGCTACACATGTGTGGATAATTTTTGTGCTAAGGGCAAGGAATTAGGACAAAAGACTTCACAATAAAGGAATCAATTGTTCAGCCCTAGAAAGACAGTGCCTTGGCTCTGAACAGACATCAAGGAAACCATCCAAATACCCCTCTCCTTTCTAGAGGGTTTCTGGAATGAAGCTGATTCCTTTCCCTGCCCCATGGTGCTGGAGATCAAACCCAGGGCCTTGTGCATGCTAAGCAAGCACTCTAGCACTAAGCCACACCCCAACCCATCCAACCCATGAAGCTGATTCTTTACAAGAGTATAATCAGAATGGATTTGAGGATTTGAGATTTTATCAGTGAGTGTCAGGTAAAGCAATTGGCTTTCTTGTTCTTTTTTCTTTATTTTCTTTCTTTTTCTTTAAAGAGAGAGATAGAAAGGGAAGGAGAAAGCAAGAGGGAGAAAGAGAGAAACAGTTTTATTTACTTCATCTGGATTTTGTTTCCCTGACAAATAGTTTTGTATGTAGTGCTGGTGTTCAAACATGAGTCCTTGCACATGGCAGGCAAGTGCTCCAACCACTGAGCCACCACTTGAACTCCGCACTTGACTTTCTTAAGAACACATCTAGGGCTGGAGTGGTGGCTCAGCAGTTATGGTGCTTTCCTGGCACGCACAGGTATGTGAGTTTAAACCCCAGTACCATGTACACAGTGATGTCTCGGAGAAACAAAAGCCAATGAAAAACTAAATAAAATTGATTCTGTTTCTCTCTCTCACTCACTCTCTCTCTCTCTTAAAAAAAAGCATATCTAATGAGCATTATTGTCTACATGAAAAGCTGAAAGGAATTTAATAACCAAATGAAAGAGTTCCCAAAGGCCTACTACTCAGAGCAACCCCCTTGACCTAGGAAGTGCTCCATGAAATAGCAGGTTGCTGCCTTCCAGTGGGCTCCCATGATGCATGTCTCCAAGTGGGTCATTCAGAAATGAGCCTGGGCGTTGCAAGTGTTGTGGATTCAACAGGATCCCAAAGCAATCCCTATACAAGTTCTTGTGGTGGTTGTTTAATTGCCTTTCCATTTGAAGTGAGTTCTGCAGCCAGGGAGGCAAGCAGGTGGTCTATGTTGTCACTGTTTTCTAACTCCTCTCCCCACTTGCAACCCATCTGTCATTCCTGCTTGATAACACCCCTCATCTACATGGGCAGGAAGCAGATCACAGAGCCACAGCCACGGCAGCTCTCAGGGAGGGAGGCCATCAGCAGATACTTCTCCCCTTATCTACCAGTGCTGGGGTGGGGCCAGAATGCAGGTTTGACCCCAATGCAATGTTTCCTGTAAACATGAAGATGACTGCGGGGGCTGGAGCAGTGGCTCAGGGGTATCACGCTTGCCTGGCATGCGTGAGAACCCAAGTTCAAACCCCAACACCACTGTATACAACTAAGTGTTGGAGCAATGAAAACCAGATGAAAAACTACATTAAGATGATTCTTTCTCTCTGTCTCACTGCCCCCCCTACTCTCTCTTTGAAAAAAAAGAAAAGAGGACTGCAGCCTGTGAGCCCTCCATAATGATGAAACATCATGAGATGCGGGTGTGGGTTGGAGAGGGTCCTTCTGTCATCTTGAACAAGCCTCCCTGACTCCTGGGTGTTTGTGTTTTTTGCAGTTCCTCAGCACTTTGTTTGCCCCCTTAAACTTTGTCATGGAGAAAGTGGAAAGCATCCTCCCATCCAGCCTGTGGCACCAGCTGACGCGGATCTGAGGAGAGCCACCATCTTTCAGCTCCTCACCCACTGGCTGCCACAGGCTCTTCCGTGCCAACTCCATGTGGACCGCAAGAAAGCATGACTTTGAAAAAGGGAAGCCATTCCGAGATTTTAAAATGTTCATGGACTGTCTGTTCCATGTAAAAAGCTGTTTTGTTGTACAAAATTCCTTGATGTTCAGTTCTATTTTATTTTGCCTCCAGAAAAGAAAAAAAAGTGAAAAATAAACTTTTGTGTATTGCAGCAACCAGTTGTGTCTTCTTATGTCTTCCTTCCAACCCTCAAAATATTGTGTCCACATAAACCTGTGGGTTTACATTAATTCCCTGGAACCCAGTTCTGCTGACTGCTACCCTCTGGTTTTCTTTGTTGATGGAACTCATGTCAGCAGGACCTTAGAACCTCTTACGATTGGTGGTTTAGAAAATGAATTCACAAAACTATCAGCTCCAAACTGAATATTCTTATAGCTCATTTACACACACGCTCACACACACACACACACACACACACACACACAAGAAAAACTTCCAGAATGAATGTCAGAGACCATGAATGAAATAGAGGTACGTGTCTTCACAGGTTCCAGCTCAGTGACTCTACTTACTATCTGGTTCTCAACACTGCAGTTCCAGGAATCATTTTGTGTTCTCCATTTGAAAACTTGTTGTGCAAAGACAACTTCTGATGAGAGCCAACTGTCTGTTGTAGACCCTGACTACCCACAATGCCATTTTTAAAGGTTTTCCCATAAAGGTACTTGTTAATTTTTAACTGTGCTAGCATTCCTTATGCTTAAATGTGGGCGTTCTTTGAGCATTTTAGCTATCTGAACCAAATGATCATTTGTCCTCACCACCTTTAAAAGCCTTTCACATGATTCATACCTTGCAAAGCATCTGGTTTTACTTAAGCAAGAGAAGAAAAATAAATAAACTGGAATCCTCTATCTGAAGTGAGAAGCACTTCTATTTAAAATCTGAATCCAGTGCTTTAAAAAAGGACTGTCCTTTACATTGTTTGTTTTTTCTTTAGAATCCTGAACCTTCTCTACCGGGGTATGGTCCATGGTGAAACACCCATGCTCTTTCCCAGCTGGCCGGTGACCAGCTCCTGGTTCCTGCCCAGGAGCAGTCTGGTGGGCAGGTAAAGTTAGGAGTACCTGGGCTTCTCATACTTTGACAAACTTTTTCTTTTTTTTGTGTGCAAAACCCTGATGGGAATATACAGCAGGCTTCTGCTCTTAAGGAAAGTTTTCCGGTAAAAATTTGACCCCATAAACACACCAGTCATATTACTCTTGGGAGCAAGGCCCATATCTGCCTTGTTGACCTGTTGGCCTCTCCTTCCTGCACACAGCTCTTGACGTTGGATGCTCAAATGATTGGGTGAATGAACTGGTGTAGTACACTATGGGTGTAAACTCTATCTTTGTTAGAGGACAGAGATTGACTACAGCAGAAAAGGACCAGGGAAGGCTTAGAATTGTAATTTATAGCTGGAAGAAAAAGGAATTATTTAATGTAATTTAAATATTATTTTAATATGATTTGATAGCCAAGGAAACTGAAGAGATTTTGGCCTATTTAAGACAGGGCTCCAGATTGTGATAAGCTTTGAATGACTGGCTTGAGAGCTGTAGGCAATGGGAAGTGACACAGGCCCAAAGAGAGCAGTGGTAGAAACTCCCAAGTTACAGGAAATGCAGAGAGATGCAAGCCAGCGACTTCAATGTGCCTCGCGAATGAAGTACTTTGGACTTCAGAGCACTTTCATGGAGAGGTGAGGCAGAAGTTAGATTTTGAGGGGTGGAGAAAGTGATTAGGAGGGGTGCAGGTGAAAAACCAAGATGCAAGAGAGAAGACAGAGGAGAGTGAAGGTGTCCGTGGACCAAGAGTGGAGCTACTCAGGCAAGGAGGAAGGAGACATGAACTTGTTAGACCTGCACCTCCTAATCTGGAGCTGCTCTCCAGGTAGGGGCTATGACCCCATGCTCCCTTTCTTTCACTATCTTCTCAACTCTTCCACCCAGCTCTTGAAGTACTGGCCTCCCT
Organism: Aplodontia rufa; assembly: GCA_004027875.1. Lineage (NCBI taxonomy): Eukaryota > Metazoa > Chordata > Mammalia > Rodentia > Aplodontiidae > Aplodontia > Aplodontia rufa. Next base: position 42,869 of record PVKS010008749.1, read on the forward strand.
GGGCCTGGATGCCAAGGAGGTTGCTGTCTTCTAGCCCTGTCTTGTTTTGCTGCCCCAAGGGACCAGCATTGAGGCTGTTTTTATTTTAAAGGTTTTATATAAATCTGTGGAGAGGCAAATAGAGGAACCAAAATACCAGCAGAAGTGTTAAAGATGATGCTTTTCGTGCAAGGTCTTGCACTTCTTGCCCAGGGTCCAAGGTTGCCAAAGTTTCATGGAGATGATAATTGTAATCCAAGTTTCATTCTGCCTTCTGCTTCTGTTTCTACATGAAAGTACATCAGAATCTTTTCTGATGGGCTTTTCTCTACGAAGAGTCTTTCAGCAAAACAGTAAGTGTTCCTTACTCTTAACCAATATGTATTTGTTGGATACAGATGCAAACATTCTATATTAAATGTCCGCAAATTGAATCTAGCAATATGTACAGGAAATGATACAATATGACCAAGTGCAATGATCACTAGGTTTGTTTGAAGTTCCTTTATCAGTACTTAGCAGTATCAAAGTCATTACATTTTACAAAGATTTTGGGGAGCTTTTCTTATTTTTATGTGGTTTTGAATGAAACCTGGAATTATCTGCTTTTTGTCTGCTTTTATAGAATTAGATAAACTCAGAAATGAAACATCTGATTTTTGCTTTGTTAATGGTAGATTTTTTTTTAATCACTCTTGCCCTCTTTCTTTTTCCTTGTTTAGTATCAGTCTGTGCAGATTTTCCATTTCTTATTCAGTTAACCTAATATTTGTCTAGAAAATTATCATTTAGGGGGCTGGAGCGGTGGCTCAGCGGTTTCAGCGCTTGCCTGGCAAACATGAGGACCTGGGTTCGAACCCCAGCACCACATACACAACTAAGTGTTGGAGCAACTAAGGCCACGTGAAAAACTAAATAAAGTTGTTTCTCTCTTTCTCTGTCTCTCTCACTGTCCCTCTCTCTTTAAAAAAAAAAAAAAGAGTTATCATTTTCTCTAGGCATACAAATATGTTACCACATAATGACAGGGGTATATAATTTGTATATTGAATCTCTTCTGTATTTGTGATTTTCTTTTTTCATTCCTGATTGTGTTTTTGCTGTCTCCCTCTTTTCCCCTTTTAATTAGCCCCACAAAATGTATCTTTCTTTTAAAAGAGAGAGGTTTTATTTATATTTTCATCTGTCTTTTGTTTTCCCAACACTTAGTTGTGTGTATGGTGCTGGTGTTTGAACCCGGGTCCTTGTGCCTGCCAAGCAAGTGCTTGAACCACTGAGCCACCACCCCAGCCCAAAATGTATTTATTTTATTCTTTCAAAGAAACAAGTGTTTGATTTACCAATGCATTCAACCATTCTTTTTTGTTATGTGGTTTATTATTTGCTTGTCTTAAGTTTCTCTTTTTTATAAGAATTTTAATCTTTCTAATTTTGTTAGATGAGCTTTTGGTTTAATTTTATTTTACTCTAAAAAGAAGTATGTGTAAGGCTATAATTTTTTCCCTGAGCATAGCTTTCTTGTTCTGTACATTTTGCTATGAAATGTTTTTCTTTTCATTTTTTTCTGAAAATTTAGAAATTTCTGTTTTAATTTTTCCTATTTAGGAGTGATAACTTTTGGGTATTTCCTAGTAATTTGTTTTCTACTACTGCCTTTAAGGAATTAATTTTTAATGTTATTGTGCAAAATCTAATGAAAACTTCAAAGCAGAGTAAACCCCAATACTTCACACCCACAGGTTACTTCTAAGTAAAATTTGGTCCCTCTTTTTATGTTTTCTTTTTAATTGTATCTTTCCTTCAATGTGAAACTTTGAGGGCAATGTTAAAATGTTGAAGACATGTTTGTGTTCCTTCCACAGATTCTCCTCATTTTTCTCATTGCCCATGACCATGAACTTCATCAAGATGAAACAGTCCTGTGTGCTGAGTCCCCAGGGAACTGAGCAGCTGCTGATGAGGGGCGCCCTCAGTAAGTACTGAAAAGAAGGGACATGGGCAAAGAGGCTCCAAGATGTTCCTGTCCAAAATTTGACTTCCGTTGTGCAGTAGCGACAGCTCAGACTGGTTATTCTAGGAACTGAAATATCCAGGAGGCTCAGGGTTGGGGAGGTCTTGCAGTTCTGGCTTTGAGGGGTTGGGATGGCTTTGGCTGAAAGGATAGAAACTGGCTGAAATGGAGATATCCAAGCAGAGATGAACTGGCCCTCTATCAGGAATGTTCTGGACAGCTGCATAGACTGGGGAGGGGGGGGGGCGCAGATGACCTTGTGACTTCTATTGTCTCCTGCAAAGTTATATCCACAACTCCCCAGCAGGAACAAAAAGCAGACAGGAAGCAAGTTTTCTTTCCCTCTTCTCCAGCTTGTCTCCTGTCATGTCCTCTTTCAGTGGGTTCATAGGCACTTGGGACCTTGGTCTTCAGCCGTGTGGGTGACCCACCTTATTGAGAAAGCTATGGAATTGGAAATCTCAACTGACCATCATTAAAAGGCAAGCAAGCCTCAAGAGGGTGTGTTTGACCAGGAAAGAACAGTTAGTATGTTACAGTTTTAGAGGGTATGCAAGGAAAATACTTTTTAAATGTTCTTTAAAACTATATGCTTTCTGCTCTGAACCCCCATCCCACCAAGCTAGCAGGGAGTTTCATCTCAGTCATGAGCAGAGTGCTGTCCACCCCAAGACTGGGTCTGTATTCAGGAGGGCCATGTCCTCGTTGCTTCTGAAAACATTACATTGTTCAGGCTCACAGTGTTCCTGATGTCTTTGGCTTTAGTGGCTTGCACAGGCAACAGGACCTCAGGGGCCTCTGGACCAGGTTCTCCCTGTATGTTCCCTGAGGTCTGGGTGCTGCCTTCTGGCTTCTGCCGCCTCCCTCTCAGACACACAGGACGTCTCTGCAGGACCCTCCAACCACAAAATCTTTCAGGCTGTTTCTGCCTAACAGCTTTCTGGGAAAAACCATTGCAAACTCTCGGCTCCTGCTTGAAATAGCAAAAGGAAGAATGCAAGAAGAAAACATGAACTAACATCTCCGAAATATTTGCTCTACAAATACACATCCAGCACAAGTTAGATTCATTTGTCCACTCGTTCCTTCACGGAAATTTATTGAAGACCTCCTGCATGCCAAAAATACTGTCATGCTCCCCCGATTGCACCTTGAATGGCAGCGCTTTTCATGATGCTTACTTTGTACTTGTCTGTCTCCCCTACTGAGCCATGAGAATTCAGTTTCCACAGTATGGCAGTCTAATGCATACTGAGGAAAAACAAATTCAGCTGCTCCTACTACATGCTCACAACATAGATCACTCCTGGGATGAATATATGTGGGGATTTCTCCTCACCAGGAAGCAGTTCTACAGTGGGCATCAGCTGGGTACCCTCTACTCCTGTTCAATTCTTGTGCTATCTACCTGAAGACAGTGTCAGGTTCTGCAGGTTGAGGGTTTAGTCCTAAAGACCACCCCAACTTCACATGCCAATTACAAGCCTGGAACCTACCAACTACAAATTGGGGTTTCTTTAGGCTTAAGTAACTGGCTAAATCATCTCACAAAACTCAGGAAAACACATCTACCCATTTATTATAAAGGATATTGTAAAGGATATTAAAAAACAATCAGATGAAGATATACATAGGACAAAGTCTGGAAGGGTCCCAAGCACAGGGTCTTCTGTCCCCAGGGAGTTTGGGTACCCCACCCTTCCAGCACCCAAAGGAGCCTTGTTCACCTTCCCACAAGCCTTCATATGTCCAGCTGTTCTGAAGCTCTCCAAACCCTGTTCTTTTGTTTTTTAATGGAAACTCATTGCATCAGCTTGACTGAAGCATGCAAAACCGTGTAGATATGATCAGACAAAGGAAGGTGACCTAATGCTAAGACCAATGTTAATGATTTAACAATGCTAACAGTAGAGACACCCTGCAAGGCCCATGTGTCCAGATTCTTCTAGACCTCTCTGGGCAGCAGTGCTTCCTCCCAGGGATGGTGTAGGCCTCTTCTGAAGTGGAACTCTCATGATCTCTCATCAGACAAGGTGAGTCAGAGAATTTCTTCATAGCCAGCTCCAAGACAGGCATGAGAAGATTTTAGTTTTAGTTTCTGTGACCCACGTTGGGGAAAGAAATTCTAATTTTCTTTGTTCTGTCTTGGAGATGAAAAGGATCAGGTAAAAGGAGAGCAGGGGAAGGTGAGGGGTAGAGATACTACTTTCTGAGGCCTAATCCATCCTGACACTACTATCTCACTTTTACTGCTCAAGCTGTTCTGAAGCTACTTCAGGAACCATGGACAAAAGGCCAATATTTAGTTGAAGATATGCTTATTATTCTTCTTATGCTTATTATTCATTTAGCAAATAGCAAGGGCCAGAGCCAGGAGCCATGAATGAAAGCACTGAAATGTGCTGTATTAGACAGAAGTCTTCAGAGAAACTGTCAATAGCACACACATGTGCACACAAGTTGGAGCCCCAATAACTGGTGGTATAATTCAATGTTAGTCTGAAAGTCTTACAGTTGGGGGACCCAGTGCTGTAACTCCCAGTTCAAGGGCTGGAGAAGATGAGAGGAGATGTCCCAGTTCATGCAGACAGGCAGAAAAAGGGGGGTGGATCCCTCCGTGTTCTGCCTTTTGTTCTACGCAGTTCTTCAACCAATGTGATGATGCCACCCACATCAGGAGGCCATCAATGAGGTCCACCAATCTGGGTGCTAATCTCACCTGGAAACACCCTCACAGGCTCGTTCAGAAACAGTGTTTAATCTGGGCAGCGCATGGCCCACTCCAGTTGACACATAAAACTCCCCATCCCGTGTATGTAGTTCCTAATCCTCCAAGTGAGTCTGCGAACTAGTACCTAATGTCTTCAACTCTGTGGAGCTGTGACTGAGCCAGGAGATGGGTTTGGACTCCTAAATGCCTTGGTCCTCCTGTTGTCACAGGAGGCTTTCTCGCCTGTCTCCAACTCTTGCCCACTTCTTCTTTCCAGCTGGAAGCAGAGCTCAGCTGACTGTCAGCCCTGTGGATAAGTGCACCAGGGGACACTGCTGCTCACTACCCCAGAGAGGTGCAGAGCCTGAGCAGTTGTCAGAAGATAAGGTGTTCTTCACATTTTCTTCACATTCAAGTCCTATGTGTTTTGATGGGAGATCTGGAACTAATGTTCCCAGATTGGAGGATTTAAGCATTAAAGTAAGTGTAATGCTACGGATTTGAAACAGGAAGAGGACTCTCTAATGAACATAGACCAGTGTTTCCTGCAATGGGTTTTAAGCAATGTTAGTCCAGTGAAATGCTTTTGGGGAGATTCAATGTAGCCTTTACGATTTTCTTGGAAATTCCTGAAGTCAAAAGCAATGAGAAGTCCCATGTTGAAGAAACCTGCTGAACTTGGCACTTGTCCTCCAAGTTAGATCCTAGAACACTCTCCTCTTTTCTAAAGAATACTTATTAATATCTCTCAATGTTCACTTTGGGAAACAATGGATTAGACCAATGCTGAATTAAAAGAAGGTTTCCACAAGCAAGATGTGTGGTCATTCTGACCATTGCATCCATCCTGCCCTGGCTGGGGTCTGCCAAATTGAATTTGGTGAGAAGTCCCAGACTGTTCCCAGTCTAAAATGGTGCTGTGCTTCCTAAGCAGGCATCCTGTGCTCTGTGTCCCCTCCTGCCTGCCTAGGAGGAGTCCTGGTGCTGGCCATGAATGTTGGTTCTAGACACCACAGAAGGGCCTTGGGGACATTATACCCACCCACAGATACCAAAACAAAGTGGAGAAATTAAGGATTGGGACAACCGTCACAATTAGAATGCTTTCTTCTTTCTCCAGTTACCTAAGAACCTAACTGTTTCTGAGATAGCCTGTTAAAATCTAGCTTGTTGGCTGTGGTGATGATCAGTAATGTGGTGATAATCAGTAATGATCACTCTCCCTGGGGACCACACCAAGTGGAAACCCCATGAAGCTGGGTTTTCAGGAGCCCTCCCACCAACCCTAAGCCCTTTTAGTATAATATCTAGCAAATTATATTTTACATTTTTTAAAAGAAGGTTGCTGACAAATAGGATGATCCCTCTGCAATTAAAATCTGATGTCAGAGTGAAAATCCCGTGCTAACTGGGAACTCCCACGTCACTCATTGTATAGTAGTGGTATTTATTCTCCCTCATTGTTCTATTCTTAAAAAATGGCTCCCCTGGTTGCAATGTTATGTTAAGTATATTACATGTTACTCCAAAGTCAGTTCATATATTACATCTCGTTACACTCCTGGGTATACATTTCTGAATAGCTCTCACTCCGCAGTTACAGTTCCACATTAAATATAGGCTGCCATGTGTGGAGCCTGAGAGAGTTGTCTGCTCATTCCCGGCTTCTTGTTTTCCCTGGAAGTCTTCCCCTGAAGTCTTCCCCTATATGCTGTACCCTCCTCAGGGAAGATGCCTACCTGGGGAAGTTGGAAAGGGCTTATCTCTCTAGTATTCTGGAAGGAAGGTTAGAAATGGCAGGCCTTCAACTGAGTCCATGTAGCCCTCTGCAGGGACCAGCAACAGTTTGGCCCATGAGTAGCATGGTGAATTAGGAAAGATGAGGGTTAGGAGTGCTAGAAACCATAATGGCCACTGACAAAAGGCTGCCCTACCTTCCCTTCTGCAACAATAACATTGGAGCGATTTTTTTGTCCAGCCATGCAGTTTTGTCATTGTAAGGCTTGCAGGCTATTGAGCATCTGGGTTAAAGCATCATTAAGAGACAGTTTCAGGGATTTCACAGCATGCAATCAATTTAGTCACTTAGAACCTACCTATGACAATACTTTTCACTTCCATTTGCTGCTAAAAAATCCAAGCTCTAATAGGCCACCAGCTTCCTTCTTTGCTTCATCCATTCACCCAACATACATTATACATTGGGTTTCATCCACCTCTGGGAATATAATAGTGAACAAGTAAAACTCCGGTGTGCTCATCGTGTCAGGTCTGCAGGATAGGGGGCGGGGGTTGGGGGAGTCCTCTGCACAGTCCCAGAGTGCAGCTCTTGTATAACTGATCCTGTAATCCTCCCCTTTGGTGCGGGTCTTCTGAGTCATAAACAAGCAAAATCAGACATGCATGTCCTATCCAAGGGGACTTATGCAGTGATTCTCAGTGGGCCCCAAAGGCTCTCAAAAGGTGAACAAGTCAAGAGCCACTTCTCCCCCATGCGACTTTGCTGGTTCTGATTCCCCCTTACACTTTCTTTCAAATTATCTGAGCCCTTGCCCAACACAGTGTGATGAGCCCCAGGCACCTCTTTTTCAAGATAAGGGGGAATCTTCAGAAGAAAAGTGACAGCAATGGGACCAAGACACAAGTGTTCCTGGAGCCCACTGCCATCTCCTATGGCTGCAAAGCCAAAGGCCTGAGAGTCTTGACAAATGAGAATCAGATCATGTCCAAAATACATCTCATCCTCTTAGGGCTGTCTGTAGCCATATAAGGAGCTGGTCAAGAACTGTTTATCAGAGAGGTTCTTGAGGGCAAAGAGAACCGACAGGGCACTTCAGTTAGCTGAGCTGTCCCCAGTCCTGATGAGCCAGCAGCTATCAGGAGAGGGTATCAGCTATTCAAAGGCACTGTTATTGTGATTTCATATGCAAGTGCTACAAAGGACTCCTTTTTTTCCCTTTCAACTCCATTGAGCATCTTTGCCCATATTTTCATGTTGTCTCAGATTACAGAAAATATTGGGGTCTAAAAATAGACAAGCTATTGGTGAATAGATTTTTTTTTTTTTAAGAGAGAAGGACAGTGAGTAAGAGAGAAAGAGACAGAGAGAATCAATTTTTATTGAGTTTTTCACATGGCTTTTGTTGCTCTGACACTTAAAGTTGTGTACATGGGTGCTGGGGTTCGAACCCATGCACTTGTGCATGCCAGGGAAGGCGCTGTAACCACCGAGCCCCCGCTCCAGCCCTGGCAAATAGATATACTTCAGCCAAAGATGAATCAAAAAGGTCATTGAAGGAATCTACCTGTTTTTCCTACATGATCCAAATCAGAACAGAGAATCTGAGTCATTACAGGTGCTTCAAGCCTTCATTTCTGTGCCTTACTCAACTGCAATTATATTCACAGACAATCTCAAAACCAAGGGATCTCTGAGTTTCCCTGGCAAAACCAAAAAGTTCCTTTTGGGTCTCAGTAGGAAATGTTTTCATATATGTAGATTTTCAAGACTCATGCATATTTCAAAATGCATTTAAAAAAGTCTCTAGATGTCTTTTAGTTCTGGATAGTATTTAAGAAATATACTGGATTTTTTTTAAGTTCTAGGAGCTCCACTTAACTCATAGGTGGTTTTCTGGAACAGGAAGAGCTAATGAATAAAAGTTTGAGGTATTTGTTTCAATTTTATTTCTCAAGGCTGTTTTCTCCATCTCTCCTCTGAAAGATATGAATCCTTGAATCTGATTTGATTTTTTCTATCATCAATAGGAAGATTTTCCCTCTGTTATCCCCTCTGATACCGTTGTGACAACCCTCAGAACTCTATATTTTAATGTATTTCTGAATTCTTCCTATACTCTTCTGAACTTACCTTTGCATTCTCAAAGTTTAACATAGTGTTTGTGTTGGAGGTGATCAGCAAATGGACAGCAGGAGGTGGAAGGGAGGAGGGAAGCAAGGCAGTGAAAGCCCTAGAAGTGCTTTCCTCCAAGCCTGAATCACACGAAAGTTTGAGTCCTTGGGTACATGGCTGGTGTATGAGCACCCTTTTCAAAATGTAGCACGGTGGATGGAATTGAAGTGTTTCATCAGGTATGTTCAGAGCCAGTTTACAGTAGTTACCCTCTGACGATTCTCTCCATGTGTAAGTGGTAAAGACCAAGACTAATGTGAGGCTGGAACATCCTGAGAAGTCCTAGCTCCTGTGTTTGTTTACCCACACCTCATACCGTAGTGCATGTCCTACTATAAACCAGACTGCTGAAACATGAAGATATATAAATAGTCTAGAAGACTGAGAAGCTTTTCAAAAAAAGAACTGAGAAAAATAATTCCATTTACGGTAGCATCAAAAGGAATAAAATACTTGGGACTCAAAACTACAAAATGATGAAAGAAATTTAAGAGGACACAAATAATAGAAAGACATCCTATGTTCATGGATTGGAAGGCTCAATATTGTTAAAATGTCCCTGCTACCCAAAATAGTCTACAGACTCAATGTAATCCTTATTAAAATCCCAACGGCATTTTGTTACATAAATAGAAAATACAATCCTAAGATTCAGTAAGAATCACTAAAGGACTCTGAATCGCCAAACTATTTTTAAGGAAGATGAATAAAGTTGATGGCATTAAACCTCCTGACTTCAAAATATATTGAAAAGCTACATTAAAAAATAGTATGGTACTGGCATAAAGATAAACATAATAGGCCCATGGAACAGAATACAGAATGTAGAAATAAGACCATGAATATACATATAGTCAAGTGATCTTCAACAAGGATGCCAAGAATACTCAGTAGGGAAAGGATATTCTATTCAACATATGGTACTGGAGAAATTGGGTCCATATACAAAAGAATAGAATTGAACCTTCTTTTTATACTATGTGCAAAATTATCTTAAAATTGATTAAAGACTTAAGCATAGGACTTAAAATTATAAAACTCCTATATGCCAACAGGGGAAAATCTTCATGATTTTTTAATTTTATTTATTTATTTATTTAGGCAATGATTTGTCAGATACAGCAGTAAAAGACCAAGCAACAAAATCAAAAGTGGACATCTGGACTGCATGGAATGGAGAAGATTCTGTGTATAAAAGTAAATACTCAACAGAGGGAAAAGGCCCCCTGTGGAATGGGAGAAAATATGCAAACCATATATCTGACAAGGAATTACTATCTGAAATACATAAGGAACTCTTACAACTTAATTATGCAACACCAAACAACCTAATTAAGAAATGAGCAAAGGACTTGAATGGACATTTCTCTAAAGAAGACATACAAATGGCCAAAAGGTATATGAAAGGATGGTCAACGTCACTAATTTTCGGGGAAATGCAACTCAAATTTCAGTGAAAAATCATCTCACACCCATTAAGATGGCCATCAGCAAAAAATTAAATGATAAGTTTTGGTGAGGATATGAAACAAAATTGGAGTTCTTGAATACTGTTGACAGGAATGTAAGTTGGTATAACCATTAGGGAAAGCAGTTTTAAGTCTCCTCACAAATTAAAAATCAACCTACCAAATGATCCAGTAATCCCACTAGTGGATATATATCTACAAGAATTGAAAGGACAATTTCAAAGAGCTGTTTTCACTCCTATATTCATTACAGCACTATTCACAATAGCCATCACCTTAGCATAATCTAAGTGTCCATTGACAGACGAATGGATAAACAAATATGGTAAATTCATACAATAAAATATTATTCCACCATAAAAGAAGGAAATCCTGTCAGATGCTACAATGTGGATGGATCTTAAGAGCTTTATGCTAAATGAAATAAGCCAGCCACAGAACAACAGCAAATATTCACAGTTCTACAAACCGTACAAGCAGAGAGGTGGGTGAGGCTTGCCAGGGGTTGAGGAGGGGGATGGAGTGTGCTCTACATGAGTATGAAGTAGCAGTTGTGCAAGATGATTGATCCTAGAGACCTGCCATACAACATTGTGCTTGTAGTTAGTAATGCTGCACTATATACTTAAAATTGTAAGAGGATACATCTTGAATTATCTGTGCTTACCACAGTAATAGTTCTTTTAATAATCATCCATATTGGTTTGTGGAATGGCTCCTATTTTCCTCTCCTATTTCTATCCTGATAGATCGGTCAATGTTCTTTAAAGAAAGTTGTTCTCTTATTTAGGTTTTCTCTACCTTATCACTCTTGCATTGTAGGCCAGGCTCTTCTCTGTAGTGAAGGACTGTCCCGAGCATCACAGGATATTTATCAGCATCACTCACCTCTACCCACTGACTAACCCATCCCACAGTTAGGACAATCAAAAATATTTCCATAAATTATCATATTGATGTGGGTTTTTGAGATGAGGCTGGATTCTCTGCTTCCACTGGCAAATGGAGTCTTGGCTGACTACAAATTCTATGGCCAAAGCAGTGTTTGCAGCTATTTTTAATATATATTTTTATTAGTGCATTATAGTTTTACATGTTGGGATTAGTTGTCACATATTCCTAGATGCAAACAATTCAGCAATACAATTTGTTCAGTATTCCCTCTTCCCACATCCCACTACCTCCCTCCTCCCATCCCCTGATCCCTTGCCTTTCTTCCGGGTCCTATACTGTTCCTTAAAAAACCAAATACAATGACATAATTCTTATACCTATGCAGAAGACTTTTAAATATATGGCTAGAGTATATACAGTGACATTTATAACTGCTTGGAATATACCTTGCTTTATCTCAGTTCCAACATTTCCCCTTCTCCTCCCTTCCTATCATCCCTTGTTATTCTTAAAAATATTTGACAGTGGGATTAAACATTTACATTTTTGTGCAGGTATACAACATAGCTTGCTCAAATATCTTATGAAGTATCTTGCAACTCTATCTCATAAATATTAACACTTTGCATTTTTGTTCTATGGATGTAATACATGAGTTTGTCTACCTTACTCCCAAGCCTGGGTTTGGGTTCAGCCTCCACAAATGAGGGATACCATTTGGCCCTTGACTCTCTGGGTTTGACTAACTTTGCTCAGCATGGTTTCTTCCATGCCATCCATTTGCCTTCGATAGATGCAATATCATTGTTTCTAATATCTGAGAAGAACTCCATTGTACATATATACCAGAGCTTTTGGACCCATTCATCCAGTGAGGGGCATCTGGGTTGGTTCCATAATTTAGCTATTGTAAATTGAACTTGTTTGCAACTAGTTTTAGGGCTTGCAGCTATTCCCAGTTAAAACTGGAAATTTGGGCTGCCTGCAGGTCTCTGCAGCCAAAATAATGTTAACAGCTACTCAGCTAAGAGCAGGGGTTTTTCCTGCTACTGTTGAGAGGTGCTTTGCAGCTCTTGGTGTGCAAGCACATCCCAGGAATTCAGCACCAATCTTCTTCTGGGTTCTTGTCTCACAAATTCGAAGAATGAAATCCAAGGACAACCATGGAAGGGAAGAGTAAAAGGAATAGGATTAACTTAAGGAAGGAAAGCAGAGTCTCCTCAAAGCGGAGGGGTACCTGGAAGCAGGATACAGTCTGTTATGTGCTAGGCGGGGGTTTATATTAGTTTTGGGTATGAGCCTTGATTAAGATTCCTGTAAATCAGGCATTCAGAAAAGCACCAACATCATTGGTTAAAAATCTATCCAGGGACCTAATTTGTCTTCCATCAGTTGCAAGGTAGCTGGTTTAATTCCTAGCTCCTTGATCCGTTTTGATTTGATTCTTGTGCAAGGAGAACAATATGGGTCTAATTTCATCTTTCTGCAAGTGGCTGTCCAGTTTGTCCAACACCATTTGTTGAAGAGGCTGACTCTCCTCCTTGTAATAGTTTGCCCCCATTTGTCAAAAATCAGATGTTTAAATATTTGAGGGTTTGTTTCAGGGTCTTCTATTCTTTCCACTGGTCTTCTATCCTATCTTGATACCAGTATCATGCTGTCTTTGTTACTACAGCTCTATAGTATAGTTTTAGATCTAGTATGGCAAAGCTGCCTATTTCATCTTTCTTGCTTAGTAGTGTTTTGGCAATTCTAGGTTTCTTATTGTTCCAAATGAATTTGAGAATTGCCTTTTCTATGTCCGTAAAGAATGACGTAGGTGGGCTGGAGCGGTGGCTTAGCAGTTTCGGCGCTTGCCTGGCAAGCACAAGGACCCGGTTTCAAATCCCAGCACCACATACACAACTAAGTGTTGGAGCAACTAAGGCCATGTAAAAAACTAAATTAAGTTGTTTCTCTCTTTCTCTGTCTCTCTCACTGTCCCTCTCTCTTTATTAGAAAAAAAAAAGAATGACATAGGTATCTTTATAGGGATAGTATTAAATCTATATAGAGCTTTCAGTAGAATGGCCTTTTTTTTTTTTTAAAGAGAGAAGGACAGTGAGAGAGAGAGAGAAAGAGAATCAATTTTTATTGAGTTTTTCACATGGCTTAAGTTGCTTTGACACTTAGTTGTGTACGTGGGTTGCTTGATTTGAACCCGTGTACTTGTGCATGCCGGGCAAGCATCATAACCACCGAGCCACTGCTCCAGCTCCAGAATGGCCATTTTTATTATATTTCTTCTGCCTAACCAAGAGCATTGGACATCTTTCCATCTTCTTATGTCGTCTTGGATTTCATTCTTCAATGACTGATAATTTTCCTTGTAGAGATCTTTGATTTCCCTTATAAGTTTAATTCCCAAGTATTTTATTTTTTTCAAAGATATTGTGAACGGGACTGATTTCCTGATTTCTTCATCAGTCCTATTATTATTAGTGTATAGGAACGCTACTGGTTAAAAACCCATGGTTAAAAAAATCAGTGAATGAGATGCTATTAAAGCTAAAAAGCGTTTGCATTCCCAAGTAAACAATCAAAAGAGTCAAGAGGTTTCCTACAGAAATGGAGAAAATCATGAGCTATGATTCCTCTGACAGGGGCCTCATATCCAGAATCTACAAAATCCTCAAAAACCTCAACTATAAATACACAAACAACCCAATTAATAAATGGGCCAAAGAGCTAAATAGAAACTTCTCAACAGAGGACATTGATCAAGCCAATGAACACATGAGAAAGTGCTCTAAATCATTAGTAATCAGAGAAATGCAAATGAAAACCACATTAAGATATCACCTCACCTCAGTCACATTAGCAAAAAAGAAGAAAATAAACAATAATAGATACTGGAGGGGCTGTGGAGAGATAGGCACACTAGCACACTGTTGGTGCCGCTGCAGACTGGTACAGCCCCTCTGGAAAGCAGTGTGGAGAATCCTCAAAAAACTAGGGATGAGCCCACCATATGATCCTGCTATTCCTCTCCTGGGTATTTTTTTCCAGGGGACTTAGAATCAGCACATTACAGTGACACAGCAATATCTATGTTCATAGCAGCTCAATTTACAATAGCTAAATTATGGAAACAACCCAGATGTCCCTCATTGGATGAGGGACATATGTGGTACATATGTGGTACATATATACCATGGAATTTTACCCAGCAATTAGAAACAATGATATTGCAGCCTTTGAAGGTAAATGGATGGCTATGGATGAAATTATGCTGAGTGAAATCAGCATAACCCAGAGAACCAAGGGTCGAATGTCTTCACTCATCTGTGGAGGCTGGAACTAGACCCTGGCCATTGAGAAAGGAGTCTATTATCATGTGTTAAATCCGGATTAGTTGTAATGTTATACAACCTAATACATTTTTAGAAATGTTTTGGGAAGGGGAGGGGAGAGATAAGGGTGAGTAATTGGGGGGGCACTCTTGGGGGTAAATCTAATCTTCAGAATCTATATACATATGATATTATTTCATTAAAAACGTATATGATTGTTCAACAAATTTCTCAATAAAAAATAAATACATGAAAAAATATCTATGCAAGGGGACGGAGCAGTGGCTTGGCAGTTATGGCCCTTGCTTGGCATGTGTGAGAATGTGGGTTTGAACCACAGTATCACGTACACAATGAAGTGTCTGAGCAACAAAATCCATGTGAAAAACTAAATAAAAAAATTGATTCTGTCTTTCTATCTCTCACTATCCCTCTATCTTAAGAAAACTCTATGCAAAACAGGTAGCAAATCTTTCCTAGTTCCCATCTCTGTCCACCCCCAGTTCTTGGTTTTCCCCACCTCTGGGACAAAGGAGTTGTTCCCACAGGTGAGCCTCACGGTCTTTTGCATTTGAAGGCCCTGAACACTCCTGTTAATTCCTCTCTACCAGCTGGCTTCTAGGTGAGGTTGAATGGGGTCCATGGTCCTGACTACCTCACCATTTCACTATCCTAATCTGTCCCAATATCTCCTCCAGGCCTAAATCACTCCTGGCTACAAACCACTGCCCTAGGCAGAATCCCAACAAGCAGAGAGCTTGGACACCCCAAGTGTCAATGGTGAGGGTCAGATGCAGTGTTTGGTGGCATTGTGACCCTGTCAAGTAATTTGCTCAGGATTGCAGGAGGTCTCACTCTGAGGGTAAAACCCTCTGTTTGTTGTTGTTGCTGTGACTAAAACACTTGACAAGAACAATTTTAGTGGAGGAAATGTTTATTTGGGGGCTCCCCATTTTAGAGGTCTTAGTCCACAGAAGGCTGGCTCCCTTTCTCGGGGCTTGAGGTGAGGCAGAACATATGGTGGAAGAGTGTGGCGGAGGGAAGCAGCTCAGTGCATGGCTCCAGGAAGCAGAGGGAGAAACTCCATACCAGATACAAAATGTGTACCCCAAACGCATGCCCCCAGTGGCCCGCCTCCTCCAGTCATCTACCTTCCTTCAGGTGCCAGTTAGGGGATTAACTCACTGATTGGGTTAAGGCGTTTATAACCCAATCTTTTCACCTCAGCTTTACTGCATTGTCACACATACAATTTTGGAGGGACACCTCACATTCAAACCAAAACACCCTCCATCTGGCTGCTACGGAATAAAATGGTGAGAAAATATAAAGCACATATTTCTTTCAGTGTTTACCACAATTTCTATTTCCAATGAAGTGAAAAGAGAAAAGTTTTCTTTATTAGTTTCCTAGTGCTGCTGCAATGAATTAATACAAATGGAGTGACTTAAAACAACAGCAATGTACTATGTCACAGTTCTAGAAATTCAAAATCTAGGTGTCAACAGGTAGCACCACCTCCAGAGGCCCCAGCAGAATCCCTCCTCTCCTCTTCCCATTTCTGGTGGCTCCAAGTGCTCCTTGGCTTGAGGCTGCATTGCTCCCCTCTCTGCCTCCATCCTCACAGCCTCCCCCTCTGTGTGACTCTTTAAGGGTACTTGTCATTGGATCATCAAGATAATCCAGGATGATCTCATCTCGAGATCCTTAATCACATATGCAAAGACCGTTTTCTCAAATAAGGTCACATTCCAGGCTGTGGATATACTTTGTTGGCAGACCCCTATCCAACCTATTGCATACTCAAACCAAAGCTCCATGTTTTCAAAAACATGGAGATTGATATTTTTATATTTTATGTTTTTTAAATGTTTGAAACAAACACAAACTTAGAGAAAAATTGGAAGTGTAGTTCAGAAACTTTTTTTTGAGATTTGTTTGCTGACACAAGGCCCATGATCCTGATACATCAGTGTGCATTACCTACAAAGATACAATTATGATTGAATCCGAAATGTCCCCCAAATGCTCATGTTGAAGGCTGCAGCAGTGTTCAGAGGTGAGGCTCTTAGGAAGTAATTGGATCCCCAGGGTGCAACCTCACCAATGGGTAAATGTATTGAGGACTCTATAGCTGAATGGGCTATTAGAAGGCAGGGACCAGGTGAAGGAAGTAGGTCACCAGGGACATAATTTTGAAGTGTATATTCTTGTCCATGGTCCCTTCCTCTTTCTTGCTCTTTGCTTCCTGCCTGCCATGAGGTGAAGAGCGTTCCTTTGCTCTGCCAATTCCTTCTGCCATCATACCATGATGTTTTATTCCTTCCCGTGGGGATTGAACCCACGGGTGTTCTACCACTGAGCTACATCCCCAGCCTCTTTTATATTTTATTTTAAGATGGGTCTCCCTAAGTTGCTGAGCCTGGCCTTAACCTTGTGAACCTCCTGCCTCAGCCTCCCCAGTGGTTGGGATGATAGGTATGTGCCTGCTGTGATGTTTCTGCTTCACCACAGGCCTAAGAGCACCTGAGCCTGCTGTCGGTGGACTTAAACCTCTGAAACCATGTGCCCAAATAAATCTTTCCTCCTCGGTGTTAATTTTCTCAGGTATTTTGTCACCACAACGAAAAGCTGACTAACAACACCTACTTAATTATAGCACAGCTATCAAAACCTGGCAAGTGAGAGGTGGAGGCTTGGGATAAAGAACAGCTCGTTCATGATCAGTGAGGCCTTGCATGTGGCAGAACGGAGGTGGGGAATGAGTCAGGGCTAGCACACATTTATTCTGTAATTCAGGGCCCAGCTCCCCCTCCCTGATGACTTGCTGTTGCCTCCTACTGGTCTGCCTACTTCCTGATGTCTTTCTTTCATGCTAGAAACCCAGGTTTATTAAGCCATTCTCGCCCCATATTGCACTGCTTCTTCTCTGTGCACAGGTTAAGACCCAGACTTCTTAGAAGGACACTCAAAGCCCTGCACAGTATGCCAGACACGTTCACCTGTCTGCTCCCATCACCCACATCCTCTCACCGATTCCAAATTTGCTGTTCTTTATTCTAAGTCTCCACTTGCCATTCCTATGGTTAGGAGGAATCCGGGGTTTGCTGGGGTTAGAATCCAGGGCCTCAAGCACGCTAGGCAAGTGCTTAACCACTGAGCCACATCCAGCCCCTATTAGGAAGATTTTCTCTTCATTTTTCTGTCAGTCCACGTCTGCCACATTGTCAGGGCTCAGATAATTGGCCATTCTTCTGCAAAGCCTTCTTTGACCCTCACTGCACAGGGATTGCTCCTCTTGTCTCCCTTACTGCATGCTAGTTTGTCCCCGTCAAAACTCATGTTGAAATTTAGTCCTCTCTGTGAAGTATTGAGAGGGAGGAAATGGAAGCTAACTATGATGTTTGGAGATGGGCTCTTTGGAGGTAAGTAAAGTTAGGTGAGGCTAAGAGGAAGGACCTCCAATCCAAAGGGACTGTGGCAGACAAGAAGGGCAGACACTTGAGCTGGGATGCTCTGTCATCTGCATGTGATGTTCCACACTGCCTTGGGATTCTGCAGGGAGTCTCTGCCAGTGTAAGGACCTCTCAGATACAGCCATCTACTCATGGACTTCCAGCCTTCAGGACTGAGAGCCAAATAAACCTTTAATCTTTAAATGACTTTTTCTGTTGCATTCAGGTACAGCAACAGTAAATGGGCTAAGACCATGTATTACCTATAGCACTTACTTTATTCTGTCTTGATTGCAATCATTTTTGTTTGTCTACAAGTTCTTTAACAGCAACTTACGATTGACACATGCTCTTTCAATCATCTCATTTAATATTTACCATAATTCTTCAAGCAGATTGCTAGACCCATTAGCAAATGAAAAAATTGAATCCCAAAAGGTTTCAACTTCTTTAGATCACACAGTTGGTGAACTGTGGAAACAGAGCGAGCCTGCTCACTCTCTGAGGCAAGCTTACTCTGTCTTCTAGACCAGTGGGTCCCAGTCTTCATGGTGCATTAAAACCATGTGGGTATCCTTACAAACCATTGCTCCACCAAGACATTCTGATATAATGCTATGGAGTATAATCTGGGCATTGACCTTTTTACAAAATGGTCCCAGGGTGATTTATAATGTGCAGCATAATTTGGAAATCTTTGCCCTAGTTTTTCAGAGCTTCCCCCACTGTCTGGCACACAAGGGTGTTTAGTACCTGTTACTGTTCAATCTTTTCTCAGTGTGCTTTTCTGGCCCATGGAACACTATCCTTAAATTCTAAGGTTAGCAACAATTTGAAAGCAAAAAATCACATGAACTATCAGGCTAGTACGAGCCCCAGATTCATTTCTGATGAAATTTCCCAAATCAATAGAAAGAAATTGGGAAGAGCTGGCCAAAAGTAAACTCTAGCTGAGTCTGCTCCTCACTTGGCAAGAGAAGTCTACCCCCTCATCCCCCTCATCCCCCTCCAGCCTCCTGCGTCCTCACTCCAGCCGCCCTGTATTGACACAACTTGTTTCTACAAATTGATCCCAAGACAGCGCCTTCCTTCTTGGGAAGAGAGGCTGAGGCTCTGCAGGGAAGGTGAGGATTGTGACAACGATCAGGTCACACTCCTTGAGTCCTCAACACCGTTCCTGTGGTAGGCTGTCACAGCCACGTACCACCCAAGAAACTGATGGGGGAAAAACATCTCATTGGGGCAGATCCTCCCCCTTGTATAATTTGAGGCTATCGTGTTGCAGCCAGATTTATGGAAGGAAATTCAAAAACTAGACTTTTTCTTTAAAACGTTTTGTCCCATTAAGACTTATTTACAACTTTAAATATTAAATCCTGTCAATGAGGAAACATCACCTGATAAAACTGCTGCGAATTTGCTCATGCTTCTTGTCTAATTTGTAGACTATGAATTCTTAGAAAATTGTATGAAAGCTTCTGTTTTGTTGCAACTAAAGAACAAACAACTCAGAAGACCTTTCAGCATCTGTGGAGGTCATAAAACTGTGCTTCCCGGAGGTTATTGGATCCAGATGTTGGCCATCGCTAGCAATCACCTAGAACATATGAGAGGTAAGGACATCCTTTCTGTCTGTCTACTCAGAGTTCTGGATTAATTCAATAATTCATTAACCAAACTTTATTTGGAGTCCTAGCTACATGCCCACACACAGGGTGTTTGAAATATAAGACCAAGTACTTGGCAGAGCCTATGAATCACACAGTAATGTGCTTTAGGAAGATGCCTGAAGCTACATTAAACAGCACCAGTCAAATGATATCCTTAGGCAATAATTAAGGAAGGGCTGCAAGACCTTGTATGACTGAGTACTGAGTGTCTATGTGGGCATTGTCATGGAAGGAGAACTAGGTGGGCTTACTGACTTTGATGCTAACTTTGACAACACCTTCTTCACATTGCAAGAGAGTCATATTAGAAGTTTATTCCCAAGGTGCCTCCCAGCTTGGCAGTGAGTCAGAGGGTCTGTCAGCTTCTAGGATGGGGTAGCCATGGAGGCCTTGCCTGAGGTGGGTACTCAACTTGGAAGAGAGGAGACATTAGGAAGGCTGAGCCAGGAAACACAACACACCATTTGCAATAACGAAGATAAATCTAGAAGGAATTGGTAACTGGAGAACAGAAAGGGAACCTTGAGGTACTGCAGAGCTGGGAAGTGGATTAAGTAGCTAACTTGCCTAGGGGTAGAAGACCAAAGGGAAGAGGTTGGGACTGTTAGGGTGTGGAAATTTGAAATCTTTGGAGCTGATGGAGGGGTCCTGGCCAGCTGGTGCTGGTGTCTGTGTGCTAGAGCAACAGAGGGGTGGGGTTGGGGAGAGCTGCAAATTGGACCTGCTTCTGCTATTGAAAAACATGGACAAGAGCATCCGATAGACTGGAGAGACCCTCCCTTCCTCCCTGCAGCATCTCCTTCTCAAAGAGCCTATAAGGGGGCACTGCTGGAAAAACAGAAATGCGGTGTGCAACCTGAGCCCACTAGCCAGAGCCCAGCAGAGAGAGGTGGTTTGAGCACAGGCACCAACTTAGTATTCAGCCCAGAAAGAAGCCGCAACAGCGGCAGCTACACTTAGAGAAATCATTCAGCAAAATATCCATGTCCACATACCTATTTTGTGTAATTTTACCCACTCACTCCTTAATCCTCATAGGTTTGAAGTCAGTGTTATTATTCTGTAGCCAAGAAAGAACTGTAGCTCAGAGTTTAAGTAACTCTCCAACTTCATCCGGCACATGACAGGCAGAACGGGGTCTGAACTCGTGACTGTCCAAGTTCAAGGCTTCTTCCATCACAATAAGCATAGCTAAAAATATGCCTGGTGCATCTCTGCAGCAGTGTGTGGCTAAACTATAAAGTGGGGAGTGGATTTAGAAAGACGAATTTGGACTCTATTGTGGAGGGATAGGGGCTTTGGAGCCATCAAGCAGTGGGGACTGGTGAAGATTTTGGAAGACTTGAAATGATGGAAACAGTTTTAGAGTGACTTATAGGGAAAGAGAAAGCAAGAAGGAAGACAGGGGAGTCTAGTGCCAGCAAGCCTTCGTGTGTGTTAATTACAATAACTCAGACATGAGCTGGTAAAGGCCTTTATGTGGGCGGTGGCAATGAAGAGGGGGGAGGAGAGAAGTATTTGGAAGAAAGGGTAAATGGGAATGCTTAGATATAGATATTCTGCAAAAAAGTAGGACTCAAAGAAAATTCTGAAGTTTGGGGGTCTAGATAACTAGAAGAAAAAATGATACTGCCTTCAGAAGCAGAAGGTATGAGTGTTCTGGAATGGTTTCCTTTTAGAATGTGGCCTCCACCTCCCAGCTTTGCCCCCATTTCCCCAACACACCAGGAGCTTAGAACTGCCATTGCTTTCAGCTCTCATCTTTGATTGCTGGCAGGAAGTGATAACATAGACTTGAGAGTTAAGGACTGTGTGCTTGGGGAACGTATTGGAATGAAGATTAAGAACCAATCTGCTCTTACTCACTAGCTGCATGACTATTGAATTCATTTAACAGTGTGACTAAGAGGAGTCATTGAAATTGTGAACAGCAATGGTTTTCAACATTCACTATGCATCCTAATCATCTGAGGAGCTTCAAAAAAGAAACCAACATCTGGGCCCATCTTTAGTAAGTCTGATTGGATTAGTCTAAGATAAGACCCAATGTCCCTCAACCCTGGGTGGCCCAAGGGGGACACTGGATGGGGGTGGGTCAGGTAGTACAGGTCAGCTCCTGAGATGGGATGGAGGGTGTGGTTGGGACCCAGCTGTTTTTTTTTAACCAGCCTCTCTGGCTATCTTTTTGAATGCCTTCTCGTATATTTTCTCAGCTGACTCCGAGGAGTTTCACTAATGCCCAAGTATTGTGAGCATAAGAGAACTTGCCTAGACTGGTTTACTAGAGGCATCTTGCAAAAGAAAGAATTCAGAGTAATAAAAGATCTCTGGTCACCTGTAGAGCCCAGTACAGCATTATAGATTTTCAGAGCCTCAACCCCAAATGAAGACATTTAGAATTTCAACTGGACTTAAATAAGAAGAGCAAGAATTTGCCACTCTTTCTAATTGTTGGCAAGTGCTATATGGCTTTTTGAGAAGGATAGGTTATACACATGACTGCATTTCCTGGAAGGGTAGCACATGCCGTTGCTGTGGTTCAAACTCAATAGAGCCCCAGCTTACCTGGATAGTAGGTACTATTATAAAAATCTGACTGAACTACCTTTGAATTACCATCATGATCTGAAGACAGTGGCTTTAAGATTTGCTCTCAGGCTTTAAGATTTGCCTCAGTGTTAAAACAGTGCATGTCCTTCTTTAATCCCTGAAGGGATGGGCATTTGGGGTTTCTAAAGAGCAGTTCCTGAATATAAAACCTACACCTAGCAGGCTGTGACACTCAAGCTGAGAGAGAGGGCGCACCTAGAGGCAGCACACTAAGAAGGGCAGATTCCCATCCCAGCAGGGTCTCACCTGCTCGGTGACCAAATGGCCCCTTCGCTCACATTTTCATGCACACCTTCTCCTTCTGTGTGTCTCTTAAGATGCTGCCTGTGTTTCAAGCAGAGGCCATCAGGACCTTCATGTTGGACAGGGCTCCTATTAGGTGGTAGATTGAAAGGCAATGGTGGAGTATCAACCAATACACACGCCACATGTTTGATATGTACACCAGCAATGTCAGAGCACTCCAGTTGGACTGGAGCCCCCTTACTGCAGCACAGGCTTGGTGTCAGGGGCCTGATTGGAACATGTGGAGTGTGAAGCATGCATGCACATCCTCACCCCCAAATTAGCATAACCCAGCTATACTGCTCTCTCCTGCGGCTAAACTGTGGGGTGTGTGTGTTTGAATAATTTTTTCTATCAATGGCTTCAAGTCATCTCTTGTTATTAGGATGATGGAAATACATATTAAACTCACCTCCATGATCAATCTTTTATTGGCCCAAGTCTCAGCCTGGATTAGCAACCAGGGGAGAAAATGGTCAGGAAAGAGTCCATTTAGGAATATTCTCCCTTCCCTGAGATTTTAGTTTTTCATGCTCTTGTTGTTTCTGTAACTCTCCAATGTCTTTAAAAATAAGTTTTTTTTTAACTTCAGTTATTTCTAGTTGTCACAGTAGGGTTAGCTTGCTCTGATCATCTATATTTTATTGAAAAGGGAGGCTGAGATTAGCTTCATAAGCTAATGGATCTGATACCATACCTACTAAGCACAGAAATGAAGATACAAATCATTTTGGAGCACAGTTTCTTTCTGAGAGGAGTCATGTGTGTATCCAGTCTTAGTTATTCTAACATGAGAGCACTGTTAGACCCTTTTTACCCTTGAGAGAGGATATAGTACAATCTTTTAAAAATTCCTGTGGCTTTTCAGTTTGCAAATGTATGTGAGACACCACCCTCTTCTTTCCAAGAGCTGAAATCAGAGAAAGCTGTTTTTAGGAGTGTGACCCTAACAAATATCTGCTGGCATGAAAGGACCCTAAGGGCCCTGAAGGCGAATTTCTTTTAGAGAATCTGCTAGGGATTTGGGCTCATCATAAAAACATGGAGGTTCTTGGGAGAAGAGAGCTCCTGGCCATGTGTGTATGTGAGGCTGAAGAACAAGCCACATCGAGCCCCCAGGACATATTGTCCCTCTAAGAACAATGGTTGCTCCTATGAAAGAGAACTTAAAGAGCTATCTATGCTGGAGTACGCAAGGACATGGGTTCAAACCCCAGCACCAGAACATCGGAGCAACAAAAGCCACATGAAAAATTAAATAAAATTGATTCTCTCTCTCTCTCTCTCTCTCTCTCTCTCACTGTCACTCTCTCTCTTTAAAAAAAGAAAAGTAGCTGAGACAGCCTCTTCAACAAATGGTGCTGGACAAACTGGTCCTCCACCTGCAGAAAGGTGAAATTAGACCCATATCTTTCTCCTTGCACAAGAATCAAATCAAAATGGATCAAGGAGCTTGGTATCAAACCAGCTACGTTGCAACTGATGGAAGACAAAATTGGTCCAACACTGCAACATTTGGGAGTAGGCAAAGACTTTTTCAACAGGTCTCCAAAGTGAAGGAAGTAAAGTCAAAAATCAGTGAATGGGATGCCATAAAGCTAAAAAGCTTTTGTACTGCCAAGGAAACAATCAAAAGAATCAAGAGGTTCCCTATGGAAATGGAGAGAATCACGGACTATGATTCCTCTGACAAGGGTCTCATATCCAGAATCTACAAAATCCTCAAAAATGTCAGCTACAAAAACACCAACAGCCCA